>JAVJIF010008564.1:0-169953 GCA_038442645.1 Agave tequilana
CAATACTCTAGCCAATACCGTAAATCAGGAAAGGATGAAACAGTCCAGCATAAGCCTTTCTGTAGTTCTCTACAGTATACCACGGTGCGCATAAATAGTAAGTATTTATGTTGGCACAGTCTCTCTCCTTAGCACATGTTACAATAACATGTGCACATGGCAATTTTATCCTTTCTTGTTTGATAGCTCCCACTCTGTTCGCCTGAATCTTTATATTGAATGAAGACGTGTCATCCTGTCGCGATATCTCAAAAGGTTCTCATTATTCGATGTTGTAACGCCCCGATCCCACGGATACGGGGACGTCACTGCAACGTATATACGTAGGTCAGAACTACCCTCCCGTATATACGCTAAGCATCAGTACAGACAAGAATCAGAGTACGGAAGTAAGTGGTGCATTATACATTCCAACACATAAATACAATCACAGAGTTATCACCAGAAGTGATCCAATATTACATGAATATCACATCACTAATATGCGCAAATGCGAGAATATAAGGAAATATACAAGTATGAACAGTATGAAAGGCACTCACGAGTTTAAAAGAAAAACTCGAGAGACTCACAAGGGGGCCTGGAAGGATGGAGCTCTGGATGATCGGCTGGGGATCCACGCTACCACCGCTGCGCTACTCTGATCCGCAAGGGGGAGAATCTACACGCTCCAAGCTCCATGACCTGGACATGAGGATCCAGGGGAGTCAAATGACACTCCCCAGGCGAGTAGTACTAATACCAAGTGGCGAAGCAGGGTGAGTACAAGTATGCATATAACAAATGATATCAAGTAAGAAATACTCAGGGGACAGATAGGTTAGAGCAGATATGAACAGGTGTGGCATAATAATCATAAAACAGGAAATTCGAATAAAACCAAGGACGAGTAAATCTGATTGTATGGTTTTTAGATCACGGTTCTTTGAGACTAGTACATCGAAGGAATAATCCAAACAAGGAAACCCTCATCTATATACCTTTATCTCATATCATCGTAATCTAAGCACATACAACTTGAGTTACAAGGTGGTCATAACATAATACTCATAAAACAGGAAATTCGATATAAAGTCCGGAACAAGTGATTATGGTAAGGCACATCACAGATTCATAGCCGTTTAAGTTGCAGGCTTTAGTATGCGTCCCATTCCACATACCTCTACTTACAACCTAAAGAGCCGGTTATTACGACACTTTATTATTACTCGTCTGACCCATATATCTAGGTATGTGTCCAGGTGTACACCCTAACACACATACATCCATATATAAGCAAGGCGAGGGTTGTTACCGGAAGTAGATGGAGAACTGATATCACTTCTTATAGTAGTTCCCATACACCTGGGACCAGTTTGGAGGCCCTAAGTCCCCCTAACACGCATCTTCTGTGGGCCCAAAGTCCCACTAACACGAATCGTCAATATTTTTTCCATTACTATAAGCAAGGTATCATTCCGGCATCCATCACTTCCTCCCCCATTCCCCATACAAGTTATCCTTTTTATGGTTTATTAACATAATTACCAGATTTCGGGAATGAGCAGGATCATAACTGGAATACATAACAAGAATCATAACTGGAATCATAACAGGAGATCAGATACTACATTCCCGTTATCGTGATAATTATATCAGAATCAGGTGCATCATGCTTGGTGTCAAGAGATAGCATGATAAGGTGATGATATTTAACAAGCAACCAACATGACAAGAGATTGATAATAGTCTGGGTAAGTCATGACATAACAAGAGGGTCTTGCCAAATAATAGCATGCATGGTGGTCAGGTGATAACACACTAGATGCCAGGTGATATACATGTGTTAAATAGAAGCATGCAACTGACAGGTCTGAAGTAATAGCATGGCAAGTGGAAATCAGAGAAGTAGTCCAAAGTTCAACGACCACGAAGGGTCGGCCACGCATGGTATCCGATAAAGAAGCAAGCATATCATAAGCATGGCACAAGTAAAAAATGAAGCTACCATAATACAAGCAATTACAGGGCGATACATGAATATGGAAATAAGAAGTGAAATACTTATCGTCCCGACGAAATGGGAAACTCAAATAGAGACGAGAGAAGAGCGAGACAACTCGCCTAAATCACCGAAAAGCCGAAAGGTCCGAAATCCACGGAATTCGGGATGCGCCATAATATATGATATATAAATATGTAGAGTGAAGAGGAGAGAGAAAGAGAGAAGGGAAGATGATGTTTGTCAATAGACAAGTCAAGCAATACCAATATATGATATAAGACTCAAGGATATGGTTCATATTCAAGAAAGAAATCAACTATAACAGACAGCCAAAGTTAGTCGACTAGGTGGAAAGAGTAGTCGACTAATAAAGGGGTTAGTCGACTAACAGTCTGGTATAGTCGACTAAAACTGGGTTCCAGAGAGTTGGAATTCTGTTTCAAGAAAAGTTAGTCGACTAGGGTCAAGGGAGTAGTCGACTAATAGTCATCTCAAGTCGACTAACAGATACTCTAAGTCGACTAAGAATGAGTTACAGAAAGTTGGGTTTTGATTCAGGAAAAGTTAGTCGACTAGGGTCAAGGGAGTAGTCGACTAATCGAGGTTTCTAGTCGACTAATAAATAACCTAAGTCGACTAAAACTGTGTTCTTGAAAAGGTTACGTTTCAACTAAGGGTTTCAAGTCGACTAGTCCTTAGGTCAAGTCGACTAATCGACTGAAAACAGGATACAGAACAGATTTGTGATGGTTTGTGTTTGATGATCTAAAATATGATTTTGATGGCACAAGTATACATGAATTGTAAACAAAAGTATACTAGGAATTAGCCAAGTCTTGATGAGTAGAAATACTCACCAAAAGGAGTGGTTGATGATGGAGTGATGGTGGTGGTGATGGAAGTTGATGATGAAGAAGAAAGTGGAGGTTGGAGGTTTTGTTGTTGGTGTTGGTGAGAGAAGTGGTGGCCGGAGATCGGGGGTCTCTCGCCGGAGTCGTGGTGGCCGGAGGCGCCGGAGGAGTGGTGGAGGTGAAGGAGATGTTGGAGGTTAGGGTTTGGTGAAGAGAAGAAAGAGAAAGATGAAGTGAAAATGAATAAAGAAAGGAGAAGGAAAAGTATTTATAGGTGTTAGATTTTGTGAAGGAGGTGCAAATAATTAAAAGAGAGGGGGGTTTTTGTAAATAGGGGAGGTGAGGTGTCTCTCCTAGCCACACTTGGCTGGCCATGGAAGAGAGAGAAAAAGAGGGCATTTAATGAAGAAGTTGGTGGAAGTGTGTGGAGTTTATTGAAATTTGGGAGAAAATGGAATTTTGGGAAATTGGAATTCTTGTGGATTGTGGAGGAAGGAAAGAAAGAAAATAGGAAAAGGAAAAGAAAATGGAAAGGGAAATTATTCTCTTGGAAGAGAAAATGAAAAATAATGAAAGTGGCGGATTCCCGGGATTCGGTTGCGGATGCGGAAATCTTTCGGGAAAATACCGGAATCGTCCGAAATTCAAGTATCTCGGAACGACCCGAAATAATTATAAAAAATCAAGAATATTAATCTAAGAATTATAGTGAAATCCGTTTTAAGAAATACTTTACAGTTTTAAAACTAAAAATCCCGGAATCAGCTAGCTACCGACTCCGGTGGAATTTTCATAAATTCATAAAATCCTCAGAAAAAGTATATAAATAGAAAATATGATTTTAAGAAATAATGTCTAAAGGTACTTGTAGAAATTCTAAACCGTTTGTAAACTAAAAATCTGGGAATCAGTCAGCGGCACTGGCCGACACCGTTTTTGAAGATATTTAATTAAATTCAGGAAAATTCCAGAAAATCATATAAAATCAAAATATAGGAAATAATATTTGAAACTGAAATCGGTCAAATCTAATTACCAGAAAGACCAAATCAAGTAATACATTAGGATCGGGTCTTCGGTTCAGACTAGGGCTGACTCCGAGTCCACGAATCCAAATTTAAGACAAAACAATCATATAAACAATTCATAATACAAAATAAGTACAGAAGGTAAATCGAAAAATACGATCAAAAATCTGAATACGCAACTAAGTACGTATTCCGGGAGCGGGGTGTTACAGATGTCAACGGTTTGTACAATCTCTCTGCATTATTCCGTCATGTCAGAAAGAATTTAACTAAGTGAAAAATATTCTTGTAATTAGTGCTTGTATTGGCAAAGCTGATCTCTTTTCAACACACCGCTGAAACTCTCTGAGGCATTTGTAGTCATCACGTAGAATCGATATCCTCTGTCTCTTGATAATGCACATTGGTGTCCTTTATCTTTCAAACTAGCTTCAATCCAAGTATCTACATCTTCACATGCAGCTTTTAGTTCTGCTCATTTGGCCTTGTACACTTTTGGATTCGATGCACAACCGGCTTTCCACAGTAAAATATGCAACTCTTTGTCTTTAAAAATTCTTATGAAAGTTAGCTCTAATGTGTCTCAAATAATAATAATGAGTATGTGGAGAAGGCCAACCGATTTTAAGTGCATTTGGTATCTCTTTTATCCGATCGGAGATAAAAGTACTTCTCCTATCCTGATGAACACTAGGGATTAATGATAAACGCATGATATAAACCATTACCAAGATGCTTCTATTTCCCCTTCTACAACTGCAAAAGCTAATGGGTACAGTCCACCATCTGTATCCACTATCGTGGCAATAAGCAAATAACCTTTGTATTTCTCATATAAATGTGTACCGTCAATGCTTAGAAGTGACCGATAATAATAGAAATCTTTGATGGAAGGTCCAAAGCCCAAAATACACGACGAAACTGAACCATTCCATAAACATAAGGATTAAAATATGTTGTAGTTACGGTACCCAGATTGCTTACTTTATTGCATCTAGATACTGAGAGAGTGTTTCATATGACAATTCTCAATCTCCAATTATCTTCGTCAGTGCCTTTTTTCTAGCATTCCACGCCTTACTGTATGTTATATTGATGTGATATCTAGCTTCAATGTACTCTATAATATAACCAAGAGACATATCAAGCTTTATTCTTACCATAGGCAGAATCGCATTGTACACAAAAGATGTGGTTGCTTTATAGGGATTGGATCATAGTGAAGATTCGCTACATGTATGCTCTCTTATATAAGATCTAATCTTGAGGTATCCACCTGAACTCTTGGGAGCAGAGGCATGCAGTCTTCACATGCACACATCTCTACAACATTGTCACCCTTTAGAGCAGAAGCACAGACTACTATGTAGAAAGTTTTATTGGTCTTTACAGGCACGAATGACACTCCACACTTATAGACCATTCAGTAATTGCTTGTAACAATTTAATTTTTGGTTCAAATATATCTCCCACTTTTAAATCCTCGTTAGTAGTAGGTGTTGTAACCTACTGAATTCAGAAGTTACATTCTCCATATATGTCGAATTTACGAACCATCATCCTCAAACTCATCAGGATGCGGATCATCGGGCTCTATTATTCATTGTTGACATAATCATCCTCAATCTGGTCGATGTCATCTTCAAGGTCTTTCACTACAACTTGCATATATTTTCTTGCAGCACATCATCACCCTCATCGCAGTCATCATTATCACTATTTTTTTGCACGCATTATCACTCTTATCGGTGTCAATGTGCATTGGTGTTAGATAAATTAATGATGTTCCAACATTAAAGGGAGTACTCATGCCAGTTGAGTACCAATTCCTACATAACATTTGTAAATAACACTAAAAGTTAGGATGTGATTCTTGCGCATAAGTGAAGAATTATTTAGGTACATTTTTACTTATTTGCATTTGGACGCTCCATTAGTGCAATATTCATCCTAAGTGGAGTGAGATTTATTAATTCAATATGTGGCGCTTGAACAGAGGAGAAATGCATTGTGTTCGGATACATATATGATTCGATATATTGTGACACATCTCCTCTCCTTGCGTCAAATTGTTAGGACTGTCTAAATATTAATGTCATCAAAATATTTAGTAGAAAGAGAATGTAAACATCAGAATAAAATTCACAGTTACTTAAGTATTATGTACCGGGTACATGAAGCCCATTGATTCATTATCTAAATGGAGCATACATGTGAATTCTCCATAACCTTCTACATTCGATGGCTCACAGTATCTTTCTCCACATATAACTCTATCAAATTCACAACCAGGTACAATTCAATCATTGCTCGTGTGCCATTATCATCTGACATTCCCACCTGTTTTCATAGAAAAGTTTGGATTTTCGAAAAACTTGAGAGAGAAGAACTACAAGTAATTAAACGGAAAATTACAAGTAAGAATCTTCTGTAAAAATTGATTCTTGAGAAGTGTACCGATAGGAGTCTGATCAACGCGCGATCACTTTGTCCTATTGACGATGCGACCAACAAGGTTCGAATCTACTGCTAGAATTTTCTTCTCGCCTGGCTCAAGAAATTTCTTGAAGTTGAAGGTGTCGAAATCCTGTTTAATCCTCGAGGATGAGGAAAGATTCTCTCCGTGCTATTGGAAAGCAAGAAGTAGCCTCTCGTTTGCCTCTTCTATATTCTTTTTTTCCCTCTTGCCTTAGCCTACTGGTTGACTATTTATTGGCTCAATAGGGTAAGCATCCCCTAAAAATCAGTGAAAACTGTTAAATGAGGCTGCCAACAGCCTGTAACGCCTATTCGACGAGGCTAACAAACAGCCGTTGGCTTAGGGGAGTCATTATCCCCTTGATTATCTCCTCTTAATGAGGGATTTTAATGGGTGTAACCACCTGTTAAAAGAAGCATTAAATCCAACTAAATTAGTGGGAGAGTAATCAGTGAAAACTATTAAATGAGACTGAAAACAGCCTGCAACGCCTGTCCGGGAGGCTAAAATAGCCTTTGGAGAGGCTATGCTAGCTTCTGGCGAAGTTAGCCAACAGCCGCTGGCTTTAGAGGAGTTATGATCTCCTTGATTATCTCCCCATAATAAGAGATATTAATGGGGCATAACTACCCATTAAAAGAGGCAATCTACCCCACTAAGTTAATTGGGATGTAAGTCCATAGTCCTACTCAAGGATTTGAAAAGTTCAACAGACTTGAAGCATCGCCGAATAGGCGACGCTAAGCTTATGATGACGTTAAGCTTCTAGATTCTAGCGAAGCTATCTTGTTCGGCGAAGTTAGCCCATTGGGCTGAAATGATGACTTTTCATGTTTGTTTAAGCCTATTTAAAGGTGTGTTTGACCCTCTTTACCCTTAGTTGGATAGAGTAAGGTCTAGATGACTAATCTATCCATCATGGATTAATGCGAGCTTGACAAAGTGTGAAATGATTGTCGAACTGTCTGTGGCTTGTCTTTTAAAAGTGTCGACAAGTTAGACGTTGTACAAACCAGCTGAAGTACTACATGGGATTTTGTCTTTGAGAAGTGTCAACAAAATCCCCTTCAAAGTTTTCAAAAATCCATAATGATCTGGTTCAGATTTCAAATCACTTTGAATTAATTCTGGTGTTTAAACCTTTTGAAGTAATTATAGCTGTTTGGTACGGAGCAGAGATGTTCGGTGTAAATTTCCTTGAATCAATTGAAGATTACAACAACCAATGTTCCGACTACAAGGGAGGGAAGATGTTGAGTCTTGAATCTTCCCTTTGTTTAGTGCAGGGTTCTTCAAGTGGCGATGGAAAGTGAATCTTGTTTTCCGTTGACCGGGTGAACATCAAGAACTTTCGGGGATCTTCTCTTCGGATGGGGGACGGAGTGACACAACTCTGTCGACCAAAATCTCCAAGAGATTGTAGGCAAAGGTTACTTGTACGCTGCAAGTCAGACTCTCTTTTTCTCTTCTCCCCCAAAATCCGACCCCTTTCCATAGCAGCGGGCCTATTTATAGAGGTTTCAGGGGCGTACGTGCCTCCTAAAAACACTCCATAATGGGGGTTAACTTTTCCCGTTATGTGAGCCGTGATTGACCCTATAACCGGGACGGTTACAACTGAGACGCGGGTGTCAACCTACGCGCCTTGGTGCTGCTGAGACGCGGGTTTCGACCCTCGCGCCTTGGTGCGCTGCTGAGACGCGGGTTTCGACCCTCGCGCCTTGGTTTTAGCTGAGACGCGGGTTTCGACCCTCGCGCCTTGGTGCTACTGAGACGCGGTTTTCAACCCTCGCGCCTTGGTTTTAGCTGAGACGCGGGTTTCGACCCTCGCGCCTTGGTGCTGCTGAGACGCGGGTTTCGACCCTCGCGCCTTGGTGCTGCTGAGACGCGATTTCGACCCTCGCGCCTTGGTTTAAGATGAGACGCGGGTTTCGACCCTCGCGCCTTGGTTTTGGGACTCTGCCCTTGATGACTTGTCTTTAATGATTTTTAGACAGCCTACAGAACCCCCTCCAAAGTTTTCGATATTTCGCGGTTGGCTGGGACGGACTTCGAAATACTTTGGACTTTAGCTGAATTCGCCCTTCTCGTGGTTGGACTGACAATGCTTTGAGCTTGATATTGTCTGGACTATGGTCTTCGTGAGTGTTGTAACGCCCCGATCCGGCAGGTACGGAGACGTTACTGCAACATATATACGCAGGTCAGAATTACCCTCACGTATATACGCTAAGCATCAGTACAGGCAAGAATCAGAGTACGGAAGCAAGTGGTGCATTATACATTCCAACATATGAGTACAATTATAAAGTTATCACCAGAGGTGATCCAATATTACATGAATATTACATCACTGATATGCGCAATTGCGAGATTACAAAGAGATGTACAAGTATGAATAGTACACAGGCACTCACGAGTTTACAAAAGGAAAACTCGAGAGGCACACAGGGGGGCCTGGAAGGATAGAGCTTCAGACGGTCTGCTGGGGATCCACGCTACCGCTGCGCCACTCTGATTAGCAACTGGGATTCTACAAGCTCCAAGCTCCAACATGCTCCAAGCTCTAGGACCTGGACATGAGAATCCAGGGGAGTCAGATAGAACTCCCCAGGCGAGTGGTGATACGAAAGCCAGATGGCGTACAAGGATAAACACACGTGTAACGATAAAACCGAATCATAATCATGCATTGAAAACCGTGTCGTGAGCATAAGCATGCAGATATATAACAAGTGATATCAACCAGGAAGTACTCATGGTATGATGAGATAAGAACAGGAGACGGGTGGAATAGAATACGGGTGGTGAAACCGGGTGTAAGCAAGTATAGTATAATAATCATAAAACCAGAAATCCGAAGTAAAACCCGATAGAAGCAAGCTCGGCAAAGCATACAACAGATCCATGGTTGGCATCTTTTATTATTATTATTATTACTCGTCTTACCCTGATGTCTAGATATGTGAACTAGCGTCCCAGCACACATATATCCACATCCGAGTAAAGCAAGGTTGTTATTGGAAACCAACGGGGGTATCAACGAACTATGTTTACAGTGGGTCCCGTACATGCCCGGGACCACGACCCAGGACGTTCCATCGCTGGTGTATGGAACCGGCCGCAAGGCCTACAGGAGGGTCTTATAGAATGCCCTTATCAAGATGGTACCAAGAAGGAGGGAGCCAGCACTCCCCTCGGTCGCCTGGAGGCCCACAGGTCAGACCGGAAGTTTTAGTTGCACAACATGCCTAGTACCACTGTAACACGAACACATATTGATAGCCGCAAGTTTCCCCCGACCCGATGCAAGTTGTTCCTTTTTATGATTTATTATGTAGTTATCAAATTTACGGGAATAGCAGGTACAAGACATGATCAGGAGTTCAGGAGTACGTGAGTATAGATTCAGGTCACTGTATATATAATACAGGATAACAAGTACAAGATTCAAGTCACTGCATGTAACGCAGGATAACAAGTATAGTATTCCCGTAAATATGATAATCACAGGTCAAGTATATCATGCCGGGTGTCAAGGGATAGCATGACAAGATGGTGATATTAGACAGGTAACCAGTCATGTCAAGAGATTGATATTAGTCCGGTGGCAAGTCATGTCATAACAAGGGGTCTTGCCAAGTAGTAGCATGTCTGGTGTTAGGTGATAACACATCAATTGTCAGGTGATACAAACAGGTGTTAAATAGTAGCATGTAAAAGACAGGTATGAAGTAATGGCATAGCAAGTGTTAAGATATCAGGTAAATACACGGCATATGATAGAGTAGTAGCTGAGCACAACCAAGCGGAGCTGAGCAAGCTGGAGTGTACAGACAGCAAACAGTATTTAACACTAGAGCGTCTGGCAAGGTTACCGGGACAACTCGGCTTAAAGTGCGAGTAGGAAATCCGGCAGCATCTCGCCTAGACGAATCTAGTGGTAAAGCGCTGGACGCTGATCATGATAACCAGGCGGAGCTGAACAAGCTGGAGGCACAGGCAGCGAACAGAGTTTAGATACTAATGCGCTCTGCGAGGTTACCAGGACAACTCGTTTTAAGATACGAGTAAAAAATCCGGCAGCATCTCGCCTAGACGAATTTAGTGAATAAAGCGCTGAGCGCTAAGTATGCTCACCAGACGGAGTTGAGAAACCTGACGATCCCAATCACGTCTCTTTCGAGATAGTGAGAGACCGGAGGCTGAATGAGAAACCTGACGATCCCAATCACGTCTCTTTCGAGATAGTGAGGGACCGGAGGCTGAAGGGTCCGGAAGCCAAGTACGCTCGGGGTTTAAGCGCACTCTCGGTGACTACTAGCCATCCCAGGAGTGGGCAGAAACCCAGAGTCCAACGACCACGAAGGGTCGGCCACGCATGGTATAAAGTAGTAAAATACAACACAGGCATGGTACATGTACAAGAATGAAACTACCCTAATACAAGCATTCGTCACAGAGCAATACATGTCCAGTCATTGGCACTCGGCCATACACAAATACAGGGACCCAGCCCAATACAAAATACATGAAAACATGGAATAAAATACATGTCGACCCGACGAAGCGGGGAAACCCAAATTGAGGCGAGGACACTCGCCTAAATCACTGGAAATGCCGAAAAGTCCGGAATCCATGGAACTCGCGCACGGCGCCAAAAAATATATAAATATATAGAGAAAGAAAGTAAAGAGGAGAGAGAAAGAGTTAGAGAGAGAAAGGGGGTGAAACCTAGAGAGAGAAAGAGACACAGGGAGACGCGGGCTTATGAGAGTGAGACGCGGGGGTCGCAGACGCGGGAGTCGCGTCGCGGGAATAGCAGACGCAGTAATCACAGACGCGGGAGTCGCGTCGCGAAGATGCCACAAACGCGGGGTTCGAGACCCGCGTTCAAATCAGGACGCGAGGAGAACGCAGACGCGAGCATGAACTCTGCGTCGCGTTGATACAAGAGCGCGAGGATCCGCGTCAAGGGATTGTCTGGACGCGGGGTGAGATTCTCGTCGGCAATTTACAGGGGAGAAGGGAGATCTAGAGAGAGATTAGGGAGGAGAGAGAGTGATAATCTGAGAGAGAGAAAGGATAATCTGGAGAGAGAGAGAGATAATCTGAGGGAGAGAGAAAGTTCAGGAGAGAGAGAGGACAGAGAGAGAGAGAGGAGACAGGAGAGAGAGAGAGAACAGGAGAGAGAGAATTTGAAGAGAGAGTGAGAGAGTTGCTTAGAGAGAGAGATGAGAGAGAGAGAGGAGAGAGAAAAAAAGGCAGGAGAGAGAGAGAGTGAGATCCAGGGGAGAGAAACAGAGAGAAGGGGGGCTGTTGCCCCCCTCCTGCTCACACACAGCGCCCCCCTCTGGGGGCGCTCGGCCTGGCCGCCGGCCAGGCGGCGGCGCCGGGCGGCGCCAGCCGCTGGCAGGGGGAGTGGCGCCGGCCACTCCCCAGGAGAGAGGGGGAGAAAGAGGGGGCTGTTGCCCCCTCAACAGAGAAGGAGAGGGGCTATTGCCCCCCCAGCCCACGCACAGGGGGCCACCCTGGCCCCCCGGGCCGCCCACGGCCGCCGGCACACCGCCGGCGGCGCCCAGAACTGGGGTGGCGCCGGCCACCCCAAGGAGAAGAAGAAGGGGGCTGCTGCCCCCTCCACACAAGCGCACAGGGGGCCAATAGGCCCCCTGGCCGCGCCCAAGGCCGTCGGCGTCACGCCGGCGGCGGTCAACCCCCGCCGGGGGTGCCAGAGGAGGGAGGAGTTCGGCGATGGTAGGGTCGCAGCCGGATCTGGGGAAGGAAGAGAAAGAAAAGAAAAGAGAAAAGAAAGAAAAGAAAAGGAAGGAAAAAAAGGAGGAAGGAGAAGGAGATGGCCGGATTTTGGGGGTCTCTCTCGCCGGCGTCGTGGTGGCCGGAGGCGCCGGCGTTGGTGGCCGGAGGTGGCTGGGTTGGGGTTGGTCGCTGGCCACAAAATGGAGGAGAAGAAGAAGATAAAGAAGAGAAGGGAGAAAGAGAAAGAAAGAAAAGAAAAAGAAGAGAAAAAGAGATTGATGGGAAAGAGAGAGATGGATGGAGAGGAATTAAATGAGAGAGGGGGTGAGGTGTCACCCACGTGGAGGGGAGTGGACTGCGGTTGGTGGGAGAAAAGAAAGGAAAGAAAGAAAGAAAAGAAAGATTCAAAATAATAATATTATAATATGGTCGCGAAATATCGACTGTTCCAGAAAAATCCCCAAAATACCCAGAGGTAGAAAACGTCATCCTGAGGAATAATATGAAATCGGTTTTCAGAAATAAAATCCCGTTTTCAAATTAAAAATCCGGAAGTCAACCGCCGATACCGGTCTACACCGGGTCGGCCGGATTTTGATAAATTCTGAAAATCCCAGAAAATGTATTAAATAATAAAATATGATTTTAAGAAGTAAAGTGAAAGCAGAATTTAGAAATTCAATTCTGATTGTAAACTAAAAATCCTTGAATCAACCAGCGATACTGGCCGACCCCAATCCGGTGGAATTTTCATAAATTCATAAAATCCTCAGAAAAGTATTTAGGTAGGAAATGTGATTTTAAGAAATAATGTAAAAAGGTACTTCTAGTAATTCCAATCGGTTTGTAAATTAAAAATCTAGGAATCGGTCAGCGCACTGGTCGACACCGGTTTTGAAGATTTTCAACTTAATTCAGGAAAATTCCAGAAAATCATAGAAAATCTAAAATATTAGAAAATGATGTTTAAAACTGAAATCGGTCAAATCTAAATACCAGAAAGACCAAATCGAGTAATACCCTCGGTTCGGGTCCTCGGTTCAGACTAGGGCTGACTCCGAGTCCGTGAATCCGGATCCAAGACAAAACGATCATATAAAGAATTCATAATACAAAACAATACAGGAAATAAATCAAAAAATACGATCGAAAAATCTGAATACGTAACTAAGTACGTATTCCGGGAGCGGGGTGTTACAATCCATCCACCTTACAAAAAATTGCGTCCTCGCAATTTCGATAAGGGGTAAATTGAATACAAAGAGGACAAGGGCGGAATTTATACCAATTAAGATATGACGCACTATAGGTAGGGCTCTCAAGTTGACTGAACAACAATCAGAATATAGATATCCTCTGCACTTCCGGTTGTATAAATCTCCGAACGATGCCAAATAATACTGACTGATAACACAGCTTTGCAATAGAATTCCCGCTGTACTGCATACTTAATCGCTCCAAGAATGAGCCAGAATACTGAAGATAAAGAAAATCCCGATAATACTGAGCATAATAAGGACGACCGATAATTAAGAATTCTGAATACCAGGCATCAATCACTCTGAAAGATATAGCCGAGAATATAGAATACCCGTAGAGAATCCCGACAACTGACTTCTGAAAGATAACCCAATCGGGATCAATCCTGAAAACCCGAGCTTCATAGAGTTGGCCGAAGGGATCATATCATAGCTTCACTCAGAACCAGCCGCTACCTCTCTAGTCTATTCATATCTTAAGTTGGTATAAAGGCTTCGAAAAATCAAAACAGGGGAAGGATGGAAGGGATTAGGAATCAAAGGAAGGATGATCAAGAATGAATAGATAACTCTGTACTTGTAGTTGGATTGTATAACCAGGACTTATGCATTCCAGTTGCAAATTTCTTTACCATTAATTTGCCGTCTGGACGTACTGAGGATGCGAGAGCCTAAGCTCTGATACCACCCTGTAACGCCCCGATCCGGCGGTACGGAGACGTTACTGCAACATATATACGCGGTCAGAATTACCCTCACGTATATACGCTAAGCATCAGTACAGGCAAGAATCAGAGTACGGAAGCAAGTGGTGCATTATACATTCCAACATATGAGTACAATTACAAGTTATCACCAGAGGTGATCCAATATTACATGAATATTACATCACTGATATGCGCAATTGCGAGATTACAAAGAGATGTACAAGTATGAACAGTACACAGGCACTCACGAGTTTACAAAAGGAAAACTCGAGAGGCACACAGGGGGGCCTGGAAGGATAGAGCTCCAGACGGTCTGCTGGGGATCCACACTACCGCTGCGCCACTCTGATTAGCAACTGGGATTCTACAAGCTCCAAGCTCCAACATGCTCCAAGCTCCAGGACCTGGACATGAGAATCCAGGGAGTCAGATAGAAATCCCCAGGCGAGTGGTGATACGAAAGCCAGATGGCGTGCAAGGATAAACACACGTGTAACGATAAACCGAATCATAATCATGCATTGAAAACCGTGTCGTGAGCATAAGCATGCAGATATATAACAAGTGATATCAATCAGGAAGTACTCATGGTATGATGAGATAAGAACAGGAGACGGGTGGAATAGAATACGGGTGGTGAAATCGGGTGTAAGCAAGTATAGTATAATAATCATAAAACCGGAAATCTGAAGTAAAACCGATAGAAGCAAGCTCGGCAAAGCATACAACAGATCCATGGTTGGCATCTTTTATTATTATTATTATTACTCGTCTTACCCTGATGTCTAGATATGTGAACTAGCGTCCCAGCACACATATATCCACATCCGAGTAAAGCAAGGTTGTTATTGGAAACCAACGGGGGTATCAACGAACTATGTTTACAGTGGGTCCCGTACATGCCCGGGACCACGACCCAGGACGTTCCATCGCTGGTGTATGGAACCGGCCGCAAGGCCTACAGGAGGGTCTTATAGAATGCCCTTATCAAGATGGTACCAAGAAGGAGGGAGCCAGCACTCCCCTCGGTCGCCTGGAGGCCCACAGGTCAGACCGGAAGTTTTAGTTGCACAACATGCCTAGTACCACTGTAAACACGAACACATATTGATAGCCGCAAGTTTCCCCCGACCCGATGCAAGTTGTTCCTTTTTATGATTTATTATGTAGTTATCAAATTTACGGGAATAGCAGGTACAAGACATGATCAGGAGTTCAGGAGTACGTGAGTACTATAGATTCAGGTCACTGTATATATAATACAGGATAACAAGTACAAGATTCAAGTCACTGCATGTAATGCAGGATAACAAGTATAGTATTCCCGTAAATATGATAATCACAGGTCAAGTATATCATGCCGGGTGTCAAGGGATAGCATGACAAGATGGTGATATTAGACAGGTAACCAGTCATGTCAAGAGATTGATATTAGTCCGGTGGCAAGTCATGTCATAACAAGGGGTCTTGCCAAGTAGTAGCATGTCTGGTGTTAGGTGATAACACATCAATTGTCAGGTGATACAAACAGGTGTTAATAGTAGCATGTAAAAGACAGGTATGAAGTAATGGCATAGCAAGTGTTAAGATATCAGGTAAATACACGGCATATGATAGAGTAGTAGCTGAGCACAACCAAGCGGAGCTGAGCAAGCTGGAGTGTACAGACAACAAATTATTTTAACACTAGAGCGTCTGGCAAGGTTACCGGGACAACTCGGCTTAAAGTGCGAGTAGGAAATCCGGCAGCATCTCGCCTAGACGAATCTAGTGGTAAAGCGCTGGACGCTGATCATGATAACCAGGCGGAGCTGAACAAGCTGGAGGCACAGGCAGCGAACAGAGTTTAGACACTAATGCGCTCTGCGAGGTTACCGGGACAACTCGGTTTAAGATACGAGTAGAAAATCCGGCAGCATCTCGCCTAGACGAATTTAGTGAATAAAGCGCTGAGCGCTAAGTATGCTCACCAGACGGAGCTGAGAAACCTGACGATCCCAATCACGTCTCTTTCGAGATAGTGAGAGACCGGAGGCTGAATGAGAAACCTGACGATCCCAATCACGTCTCTTTCGAGATAGTGAGGGACCGGAGGCTGAAGGGTCCGGAAGCCAAGTACGCTCGGGGTTTAAGCGCACTCTCGGTGACTACTAGCCATCCCAGGAGTGGGCAGAAACCCAGAGTCCAACGACCACGAAGGGTCAGCCACGCATGGTATAAAGTAGTAAAATACAACACAGGCATGGTACATGTACAAGAATGAAACTACCCTAATACAAGCATTCGTCACAGAGCAATACAGTTCAGTCATTGGCACTCGCCATACACAAATACAGGGACCCAGCCCAATACAAAATACATGAAAACATGGAATAAAATACATGTCGACCTGACGAAGCGGGGAAACCCAAATGGAGGCGAGGACACTCGCCTAAATCACTGGAAATGCCGAAAAGTCCGGAATCCATGGAACTCGCGCACGCGCCATAAAATATATAAATATATAAAGAAAGAAAGTAAAGAGGAGAGAAAGAGTTAGAGAGAGAAGGGGGAGAAACCCAGAGAGAGAAAGAGACACAGGGAGACGCGGGCTTATGAGAGTGAGACGCGGGGGTCGCAGACGCGGGAGTCGCGTCGCGGGAATAGCAGACGCGGTAATCACAGACGCGGGAGTCGCGTCGCGAAGATGCCACAAACGCGGGGTTCGAGACCCGCGTTCAAATCAGGACGCGAGGAGAACGCAGACGCGAGCATGAACTCCGCATCGCGTTGATACAAGAGCGCGAGGATCCGCGTCAAGGGATTGTCTGGACGCGGGGTGTGAGATTCTCGTCGGCAATTTACAGGGGAGAAGGGAGATCTAGAGAGAGAGATTAGGGAGGAGAGAGAGTGATAATCTGAGAGAGAGAAAGGGATAATCTGGAGAGAGAGAGAGATAATCTGAGGGAGAGAGAAAGTTCAGGAGAGAGAGAGGACAGGGAGAGAGAGAGGAGACAGGAGAGAGAGAGAACAGAGAGAGAGAATTTGAAGAGAGAGTGAGAGAGCTGCTTAGAGAGAGAGATGAGAGAGAGAGAGAGGAGAGAGAAAAAGGCAGGAGAGAGAGAGAGTGAGATCCAGGGAGAGAAACAGAGAGAAGGGGGGCTGTTGCCCCCCTCCTGCTCACACACAGCGCCCCCCCTCTGGGGGCGCTCGGCCTGGCCGCCGGCCGGCGGCGGCGCCGCCGCTGGCAGGGGGAGTGGCGCCGGCCACTCCCCAGGAGAGAGAGGGAGAAAGAGGGGGCTGTTGCCCCCTCAACAGAGAAGGAGAGGGGGCTATTGCCCCCCTCAGCCCACGCACAGGGGGGCCACCCCTGGCCCCCGGGCCGCCCACGGCCGCCGGCACACCGCCGGCGCGCCCAGAACTAGGGTGGCGCCGGCCACCCCAAGGAGAAGAAGGAGGGGGCTGCTGCCCCCTCCACACAAGCGCACAGGGGCCAGTAGGCCCCCTGGCCGCGCCCAAGGCCGTCGGCGTCACGCCGGCGGCGGTCAACCCCCGCCGGGGGTGCCGGAGGAGGGAGGAGTTCGCGATGGTAGGGTCGCAGCCGGATCTGGGGAAGGAAGAGAAAGAAAAGAAAAGAAAAGAAAAGAAAAGGAAGGAAAAAAAGGAGGAAGGAGAAGGAGATGGCCGGATTTTGGGGGGTCTCTCGCCGGCGTCGTGGTGGACGGAGGCGCCGGCGGTGGCGGCCGGAGGTGGCTGGGTTGGGGGTTGGTCGCTGGCCACAAAATGGAGGAGAAGAAGAAGATAAAGAAGAGAAGGAAGAAAGAGAGAAAAAAAAAGAAAAAGAAGAGAAAAAGAGATTGATGGGAAGAGAGAGATGGATGGGAGAGGAATTAAATGAGAGAGGGGGTGAGGTGTCGCCCACGTGGAGGGGAGTGGGCTGCGGTTGGTGGGAGAAAAGAAAGGAAAGAAGAAAGAAAAGAAAGATTCAAAATAATAATATTATAATATGGTCGCGAAATATCGACTGTTCCAGAAAAATCCCAAAAATACCCAGAGGTAGAAAACGTCATCCTGAGGAATAATATGAAATCAGTTTTCAGAAATAAAATCCCGTTTTTAAATTAAAAATCCGAAAGTCAACCGCCGATACCGGTCTACACCGGGTCGGCCGGATTTTGATAAATTCTGAAAAATCCCAGAAAATGTATTAAAGAATAAAATATGATTTTAAGAAGTAAAGTGAAAGCGGAATTTAGAAATTCAGTTCTGATTGTAACTAAAAATCCTGGAATCAACCAGCGATACTGGCCGACACCCAATCCGGTGGAATTTTCATAAATTCATAAAATCCTCAGAAAAAGTATTTAGGTAGGAAATGTGATTTTAAGAAATAATGTAAAAAGGCACTTCTAGTAATTCCAATCGGTTTGTAAATTAAAATCCGGGAATCGGTCAGCGGCACTGGTCACCGGTTTTGAAGATTTTCAACTTAATTCAGGAAAATTCCAGAAAATCATAAAAAATCTAAAATATTGGAAAATGATGTTTAAAATTGAAATCGGTCAAATCTAATATCAGAAAGACCAAATCGAGTAATACCCTCGGTTCGGGTCCTCGGTTCAGACTAGGGCTGACTCCGAGTCCGTGAATCCGGATCCAAGACAAAACGATCATATAAAGAATTCATAATACAAAACAATACAGGAAGTAAATCAAAAATACGATCGAAAATCTGAATATACCAACTAAGTACGTATTCCGGGAGCGGGGTGTTACAAGTGTACTGTGGAACTCTTTGAAGCCGCCAAAACTGATCGCGTGGAGTGTCTAGATACACAGTCTTGTAACACCCCATCCTTGGTATACGTGCACAGTTACGTATCCTGATTTTTGTGGTGCATTTTATTATTATTATTTTATTTTATTTTATTTTATTTTTTGCTATTTAAATACTTACTCATATAGCAGTACTGCATGATTTGATCTGTTTGGTATTCAGATTTGACTAATTTTAGTTTTAAATATTATTTTTTAATATTCTAGATTTTTCATGATTTTCTGGAATTTTTCGGAATTAAATTGTAGATCTTCAAAACCGGTGTCGGCCAGTATCACTGGTTGATTCCAGGAATTTTAATTTGCTATTGGAACCAAATTTCCGGATTCTGCTTTCACATTCCCTCTTAGAATTATGTTTTCTCCTTTGGGCATTTTCTGGGAATTTTCAGATTTTATCGAAAATTCAGCCTACCCGGTGTAGACACCGATCCCAGTATATTCCAGGATTTTTATTTTGAAATGAGATAGAATTTCTAGAAACCATTTCACCAAAGTCATTTCATAATATTTATGATTTTTTGTGAATTTTTGGATAGCTTTCTGAGATACTTCAATTTTTGGTCATTCCTGGAGTTTTCGGTATTTTCCCAGATACCGAGAATTTATCCAAGTTTTTCACTTATCTCTTTTTCCATTTTTCTCTCTCCTTCCTCAAATGCGAGCTTCACCAGCTGGGTTCATCATTAATGCAGCCACCCTCTCCATGCTGCATTAAATGCTTATGGGCTGACTCAACTCAAGTCCAAATCACCCATGCCTTGTCCTTTTCTTTTGAAACGCAGCCTCCTTGCGTTTCCTCTAGACGCAGCCTTGAGCTCCCGCGTTTGGCTCTTTAAATGGCCTAAACGCAGCCTTGGGACTTTGCAAACGCCACACTCATGGAGGGAAAGTGATGATGGTTTATTATTATAATATTTTCCTCCCTTTATATATATATGCATCCCCATCTCTCTCTTCCATTTTTCCTTCATCCTTTTTGTTCCTGCAAGCTCCAACAGCAAGCTCACCACCACCAAGCCCCTTTGGCCGGCCATCACAACTACTCACCATCTCCATTTTTCCATCACCAATTCCTCCACCTTCTTCTCCTCCATCTCCTTCACCATTTCCAAACAACTAACTCTCTTCTTCAACCTCTTTCACCAAGAGACACCAAAAGAACCCATCACCTCCACAAAACTTCATCACCATCTCCACCACCACCTGCACCACCGTAGCCTCCACCGAGCATACCATCTTCACCCCCTCGTCAACCTCTTTCCGGCGGACTATAGCTTCATTCCCCGCAACGCCATTTGCAAAATCTCGTTTTGCCATATTGAGTTGGACTTGCACCATCAACCTTTTGCCTTCTCTTGTGGAGACCGGCCACTCCTTTGGATTGGGGCCATGTTCTTCTTCGTTGACAGGATTCTAGGCCGGTGCCCTCCTCTTGGTTTGGGACCGAGCTTCATCACCGTAGATTTCCCCGTAATCGTTCGCGATTATTCCGGTGATCGTTTTGGTGATTAACTTGGCAAAGGACTCATCTTCTTCACTTGGCACTCTTGCTGGACTTTGGACGCATTCTAGGCGAGTAATTCTACTCGCCAAGACTTGGACATTGTTCTCATACTTGTAATATTATCAACAAACCACAGCCCTCAAACATCAGGACCTGTTCTCTGTTTGGCACCTATTAGTCGACTAACTCTCTCCTGAGACGCGGACTTGTGAGACGCGGACTTGAGACAAGACGCGACTTGTGAGACGCGGACTTGAGACAAGACGCGGACTTGTGAGACGCGACTTGAGACAAGACGCGGACTTGTGAGACGCGGACTTGTGAGACGCGGACTTGAGACAAGACGCGGACTTGTGAGACGCGGACTGGAGACGAGACGCGGACTTGTGAAACGCAGTCTTGCGAAACGCAGCCTTTTAGTCGACTAACCCCTTCTTCTAGTCGACTAACTTTTCTCCTGAAAACGCAACTCTTTGAAAACGCAACCCATTAGTCGACTTCCCCTTCTCTATAGTCGACTAACTACTCTATAAGTCGACTAATTGCCTTCCCCTAGTCGACTAATTTTGGTTATTTGCTGTGGTTAATTACTTTCTTGGAATGAATCTTATACTCGGGTCATGTATTAGATATTGCTATTTCATGGCATGTTACTTGATGAATATCACCTCTTATCATGCTATCTATTGACACAAGGCATGATACACCTGACTCCTATAATTATCATTATAACGGGAATGATAACCGGACTTCATGATTTACAAACTTGATTGCTTGATAGTACGAACCAGTACTCCTGATATACCTGTGCTCCTGACATGTTCCTGCTCATTCCCGAAATCTGATAATTATTTAATATACCATAAAATGAGACAACTTACATTGGGTCGGGGAAACATGCGGCTATCAATATTGTTCGTGTTTACAGTGGCATTAGGTATGTTGTGCAACTGAACTTCCGGTCTGACCTGTGGGCCTCCAGGCGACCGAGGGGAGTGCTGGCTCCCTCATTCCTGGTACCATCATGATAAGGGCATACAATAAGTCCCTCCTGTTTGCCTTGCGGCGGGTTCCGTCACCAAGCAACGGAACAATCCTGGGCCGTGGTCCCGGGTATGCACGGGACCCACTGTAAACATAGTTCGTTGATACCCCCGCTGGTTTCCAATAACAACCTTGCTTTACTGGGATATGGATCTATGTGTGCTGGGACGCTAGTCCCATAGCTAGATATCAGGGTAAGGTGAGCTATAATAATAATAATGATAAAAGACGCTAATTGTGGAGTTGTATGCACTTGGATTACGGTGACATGAGATAAAGGTATATAGATGAGGTTTTCCTTGTTTGGATTATTCCCTCGAGGTACTAGTCTCGTGAAGCCGTAGTTTAAGCGTATACATTGCCCTTCCGTTTATAATATGTTTGGCTTCTTTTACTTGCTGGCTGATTTCTCATGATATTATACCAACTCTCATGCTCATGTTTCTATTGCCACTCGGCTGTAACCTGCTCTACTTGTTCGGGAGGTCCTGACTCCCTTGAATTTGTATGTTCACAGGTTCCGAACCTTGGATCGAGGTGGAGCCTTCTGTGGTAGATCAAGCTTTCCTTTTCGAGCAGGCTGATTAGTCTCGGTTGCTGTCGTCCCAGACTTTCCTTTTTGGCTCGCGGGACCTTCTTCAGCTCGTGAGCATCTTGTAATCTTATTGTAAATCGTACTTTTGTGTTTGGCTGTGATATATGATGCATGTGATATGTAAATGTATGTCACAATCTGTGATAACCTTGTACTTTGTACGTCTTATGTTGGCATATGAATGGACGCTACGCTTTGTCGTACTCTGATCCTTGCTTGTACTGATGCTTAGCGTATATACGTAAGGGTATTTCTGACCTGCGTATGTACGTCGCAGTGACGTCCCCGTACCGTGGGATCGGGCGTTACAGTCTAAACCTCCCCGATGCTTTTAAGTTTGTCGTTGGTGTACTTTAAACCAGAGGTGGGCAGTCGTCTGCTTGTGCCAGTGTGCTTTTGAACTGAATTGCAGAAGTAAGGACTGAACGCCAGTTCTGTGGATGCAGGGATAATACTGCATTAAAGACGCGCCTCTTATAGGGGTGCATCTTTTGGGATGAAGACGCGACTGTTATTCCATGAGGTAAACGCGACTTTGGCGCAGTTGAAAAGATGTGATCTTCGGAGGACGCATCTTTTGGAATGAAGACGCGGCTTTCCGACGCAACTCTGGCTTAGTTGAGAAGGTGCGTCCATCGGAGGGACGCGTCTCTTGGGATGAAGACGCGACTGTTGGATGCGAATCCGTGCCATGAGTATGTTGCCACGTGTCCTGTGGAATTGAGGGACATCTTCTTTTTGGCGTGCGAACTTCACGCTGCATTTAAAGCGCTGTCCACGCGTCAGGCAGTGATTAGGCGTCGAGCCAAGCGCCGCGTATCTTTGCGAATCACTGCGCCTATAAAAGGCAACAGTCTTTCAAGAGTCATCATTAGACTCTCCTTCGTCTTCGTGTGCATCTATTAGGGTTTTGAGGAAGGAGTTTCCTTTGTTCTCTTTACTTCATCTAACACCGGATCTTTGATTCGCAATGGCACCAAAGGCCAAGCAAATTGCTTCATCTTCACTGGCGGTCGTCGCTGAGACTCTAAGGGCGGTTCCTTCATGCAGGAAGCCCCTATTTCAGGTATAAAGCCATCGGACTTGGTTTCCACCATTAAAAGGGTTTATAGAGTTTCTTTGAACTCTCGGACTCCTCTTTTAAATTGACCCGCCAACGCGGGCTCGAGCCCATGTTTTGATCTTCAGACGCGGCTCTTGAGTCGATAAACAAGGCGTAGGTTTGACGACCCTTGCTGCTTTTATCTGCTCGAATCTACGTCTGCTGAACACAGGACCCTAGTAAGCCTTGCGTTTTATACTCAACACTTAGAATGTTTCTAAGTATAAAGATTCAGACATAGATTTCTTATGACTCTTGCGACTTGTGAAATCAGACGCTGGTTCTCATGAATCTTGCGTTTGAGTCTAAGTACTTAGAAATTTTTCATAGGTCTTGGATTTCAAAACGCGGGCTCCATGCTAGCCTCGCGATCTTCGGGTCTGGACGCAGATTTTGATAATTTCCGCGTCTGGGTTGACTCCTGCGTTTGAGTTGTGGACACTTAATCAATTTCTTTTCATATTCGCTGGGCCCTTGGGAGAATATATCGGCCAGCGAACTTGTTCGATGGTCGACCACTGGAGAAGAAGTCATGGCTCCTACCTTCGGGAGACGAGGATCTAACACCCGCCAAGATCTCTTTGGATTCAATGCACCAGTCATGCTTCTTGGCATGGCATGGTCAGAGTGAGTATGGCGGTGGATATAGTGGTGAGTATGGTCTTGGACCCTCCCTTCATCTACCTCAAAGTGACATCGATGAGAATTCCATGCTCATTGGATGACTTTCTGGTGTGGAGATGTTCATCAATGAAGGATCATATCCCGCCACTTCGATGGTCAGGTGGAATCAGAAGATTCAGCTGCCTTTCGACCTCAAGAAACACTATTGTTCACGGTCAACCAGAGGCTTCTTCGATGTTTACATCATGCATCGTGGTGCAACCAGCTTCCGATCGTCGCCACAATGTTCAATTCTACTTTGGCGCCTTCCCAAACATCTTGTACTTGAAATTGTGAGCAGCTTCAAGGAGTGAGTGCAACCTTTAAGAGAGAGGGACTCCTTTGTACTCCTTTATCTGTAACACTCAATCTTGTTGAATAGAGAGTGTTTTGTATCACTTTCATATGACTGGGTATAAATAAAAGTGACACTTTTCTTTTTGTCTTCTTCTATTGTCTTGAACTCCATTTTTGTATTGAAAGCCAGACGAATAGAAGTAAAGAACCTTTGTCCTGTCAAAATTATGATGATAATCTTAACGAGCCAATTTTGTAGAGAGCGATCCTATTTCAGGAACTCAGCAATGCTGTCAGAGGTGTAATATTAACTTGACAAGGATAATTTTTGTGGACCTGCCACTCTATAAAGGAAAGTAGCAGGTGGAACTTGTACCCCCAGGGAAGATGAACTTTGATTAAGATCAGCTGGGGAGTTAATGAAAACACTGTTAATGGTATAATGTTAACCTAACATATTTTTAAGTGTGCTTGTTATTCTGTTGACGAGAATAACAAGTGAGACTAGATTCGCGGGGGATCTAGGAAAGTTTTTACCGTTAGAGGTGTGATATTAACTTAACGGATTGAATGTAGTCTTGTCAGAAGTGTGATGTTAACTTGACAAGAATGAGAGTCAGAGGTGTGATATTAACTTGACTCAGAAGCATTTCAGCTTACATTTGGGAAAACTGAAAGTGTCACTGTCATAGGTGTGATGTTTAACTTGGCAGTGAGGGTAATGCTAGAGGTGTAGCTTTTAACTTGGCATTAATCATCTCGACTTTAACAAGAAAGTCCGAGAGAAAGTCATGGCCTTAAGTGTATTGTTGAACTTAGCAATGACTTGGATGCTAGAGGTGTAGTGTTAAACTTAGCATCGTTCATTTCAGCTTCGATATGGAAGTCTGAGGGAAAATGACTGTCAGAGGTTTAATATTGAACTTGGCAGCAACTTGATTACTGTTAGAAGTGTAATGATGAACTTAACAGTAATTTGTCAGAGGTGTGATATTAACTTGACAAAATTGGTTTGCGATACAAGCATTTGAGGGCCTGCCATTCTATTGATGAGAATTGGCAAGTGAAGTTTAGAGTGCCAGAGGTATAGTGTTAACTTGGCAGTAATGGACTTGCGATATGAGCAATTTTGAAGACTTGTCATTCTGTTGATGAGAATTAACAAGTGAAGTTTGAAGTGCCAGAGGTATAGTGTTAACTTGGCAAATTTGAAGGCTTACTACTCCATATAGAGTTGACAAATAAGGTTTGTACTCAATAGGGAGTATTGAAAATTTTCATTACCAGAGGTATAGTGTTAACTTAGCAATGACTGTATTTTGTAGACCTACCATTCTGTGTATGAGAATTGGTAAGAGATTTTGGAGGAGAGGGTGGATTACATCCACTTAGGATTTTTAGCAAACCCTCAGCTATCAACGGATTTGAGGTGCCTTTACCAACTACCGTTTGAGTTGGGCTAGCCATGCTATTCCCCTCAGCATGATGAGTTGTCGAAGACTTATGTTGGCTTAGAAGCCAACATTTTCCTCTATCCTTAGCCGTCGGAGGCGTCGGATGTTAATGAAGATGGGAACATTAGACCCCAGGGTTTTTAGCAAACCCTCAGCTATCAACGGATTTGAGGTGCCTTTACCAACTACTGTTTGAGTTGGGCTAGCCATGCTATTCCCCTCAGCATGATGAGTTGTCGAAGACTTATGTTGGGCTTAAAAGCCAACATTTTCCTCTATGCTTAGCCGTCGGAGGCGTCGGATGTTAATGAAGATGATCTTCTTGTTTTGATCAGAGGTGTACTTTTAACTTGATCAGAGGAGGAGTATTATTAAGGATAGTACTTCTTCAAAAACCTGCCATTGGTTTGGCATCATGAGTGTATCGCCATTTGAGGTTATGAGGCGATATGATCCATTTGAGTAGACTGACTCTATTACAAATGGTCCTTCCCATTTGGGCTGGAATTTTCCTTTTGTCTTATGTGTCATCACCATAGGTCTTCTGACAGCTAAGACAATATCGCCTTTCTTGAAAGTGCGTACTTTAACTTTCTTGTTGAAGGCTCTGGTAATCCGAGCTTGGTAGAACTCGATTTGTTGTTGGGCCTGCAGACGTTTGTCATCTAAGGCTTTCAATTCTTGGAGTCGCTGTCGATGCTTCTCCTCATTTGTCATCTCTGCTGTCAATGCGACGCGTAGAGATGGGATTTAGATTTCCAGTGGAAGCACGGCTTCACACCCATATACCAAAGAAAATGGCGTAGCTTTAGTTCGGGTTCGAACAGTTGTGCGATAAGCACATAAGCATTCACCCAGCTTGTCGTCCCAGTCACGCTGACTTTTTGAGACAAATTTCTTAAGAAGCTTGCCGATGGTCTTGTTGAAGGCTTCTGCGAGACCATTAGCGGCAGGGTAGTATGCCGTTGAGGACACACTCTGGATTCTGAACTTAGCGCAGAACCTCTGAAAAGCCTGGCTGATGAACTGGGGCCCATTGTCGTGAACAATTCGTCGAGGTACCCCAAAACGGTAAATGACGTGATGTTTCACAAACTTGATCACATCAGATGACTTTACCTTCTTCAAGGGAACAACCTCAGCCCATTTGGAGAAGTAATCGGTTATGGCCAAAATAAACCAATGTCCCTTTGATGATGGTGGGCTGATAGGGTCAACTACGTCCATTCCCCACATCTCAAATGGCCAGGTAGAGGTCGTAGAGTGAAGGTACCCTGGTGCTTGATAGATGAAATCACCATGCACTTGACAGGTGTGACATCTTTTAGCATAAGTGACGGCGTCAGCAATCATCTTGGGCCAGTAATATCCCAACCTTTGGAGTCGATATGCAAGTTTTGGGCCAGGTTGATGAGCTCCACACATGCCGTCATGGGCTTCTTTCAATACCTCCTGTGCCTCCTTTTGTGAAAGGCAGTGGAGCAAGATCCCGTCATGCGATCGACGATACAATGTTCGCGTAATCGCATTATAGTAGAGTTTGGGGGCTTTCCTTCGAATGGCCGCCGCTTCTTTGGTGTCCTCAGGCAGAATGCCATACAAGACATAATCAATGTAAGGGAATCGCCAATCTCTAGGTTCTGGACCGGCTGACGACTCGAGCACTTCCTTGTCCTGACGATCTCCTGTTGACTCCGGGTAGTCCTCAAGAGCAAGTCTCGGGCAATACAGGTCATGGCTGTGGACAAATATTTTCTCTACTGCTCCAACTGGAATAGCTAAAGAGGCGGCGAGAGACGCAATGCATCTGCATGCGCATTTTGCTTGCGTGATACATGGTCGATGTAAAAGTTTCGTGAACTTCTCGGCCATGCGGACAGTTGCGTTGTAATAGGGTACTAGGTCTTCATGTCTGACTTCGTACTCCCCGCGAACTTGGCTGACGATGAGCTTAGAGTCACCATATGCCTCGAGATTTTTAACGCCATCTCATCGGCGAGTTGCATCCCAATCAAGAGGGCATTGTACTCCGCTACATTGTTGGAGCAGGGTTCGGTTAACGAGACAGCTCGAGGAATCACATAGTTCTGTGGGGAGACGAGTACTACTCCTACTCCTGTCACTATATGTCCTTTTGGCTTGTTCTCGATGCACCGTCAAAGAAAAGTTGCCACACTTGCCTTTCGAAGGATGTCTGAGTCTGGCAGGCTTCAGCGACCTCGTCTGGAAGATCCTCGTAAAGTTTGGCTGCCATCGGATCTGGATGCTCAGCCAGGAAATCCGCCACAGCTTGTCCTTTAATAACCTTTTGCGGTAAAAAGTGCATTTCATATTGGGATAGCAATATGGCCCATTTTGCCAGTCGGCCGTTAAACGATGAAGGCTTTGTCATAAGTAACCTCAGGGGGTTGACTTTTGATATGACGTTTACAGTTTGGCCTACCAATAGTGTCGCATTTTCTGAATAGCAAACACCAATGCCAAACATTCCTTCTCGATCGGGTTGTACCGATGCTCGGCTCCGATCATCGTTCTACTCAAATAGTAGATTGCTTGCTCTCGTCCTTGATCATCATTCTGATCTAGTAGAGCTCCTAAAGAATGATCCATCACTCGGACGTATATGAGGAAAGGTTTTCCAGACACCAGAGCTGCAAGGACTGGCGGTTGTGTGAGGTACTGTTTAATTTCCTCAAAAGCTTGCTGGCAAGCATTGTCCCAAATGAACGAGACACCCTTCTTCATTAATTTGGAAAGGGTTGGCATCTTCCGGAGAGATTTGAGATAAACCTCCAGATGTACGCCAATCGTCCTTGCAATCCCCTGAGCTCTTTGAGGTTTCTCGGCGGTTGCATCTCCTGGATAGCGCGAATCTTTTCTGGATCCAAATGAATTCCCGTAGAGGTTACGACGAACCCGAGGAATTTGCCACTGGCCACCCCCAGGAAAGACTTGGTGGGGTTCATCTTCAACTGATGGGCCCGCATGATGTCAAAGACGACCTTTAGATCAGTTATATGATCACCTTTAGCGCGGCTTTTTACTGCGATGTCGTCAACATAGCATTCCACCGTTTTGCGCATGTATTGATGGAAAATGGTATTCATGGCCCTTTGATATGTTGCCCCCTGCATTCTTCAGTCCAAAGGGCATGACGGTGTAGCAGTATACCCCCAGTGGTGTCCTGAAAGAGGTATGTTTTTCGTCATCAGGATACATTTTGATTTGATTATATCCTGAGAATCCATCCATGAAGGACATTCGCTCGAATCCGCACGTATTGTCAATCATGACACCCATGATTGGAAGCGGGAATTCGTCTTTGGGACAAGCCTCGTTTAGATCACGAAAATCAATGCAGATCCGGATCTTTCCGTTCTTTTTAGTAACAGGGACGATGTTGGCTACCCAATCAGGATGTTGTTCTTCCCTAATGAAGCCAGAGTCTATAAGCTTTCTGACTTCTGATTGAATTGCCTCCATGATTTCTGGACGGAACCGTCGTTGTTGTTGTTTGACAGGCTTCATGTCCGTACTAATGTTGAGGCGATGCATAGCCACTCGAGGATCAAGTCCAGGCATATCCTCGTAGTTCCAGGCGAAGACGTCTATATATTCTTGTACAAGAGATATTAGACCCTTTTTCTCCAGAGGTGACAGGCCGTCGCTTATGAAGATGGGCTTAGGGTTAGCCTCATCTCCTAGATTGATCTGAACAACCTTATCTTCTGTGGGTGGCTCACGCTGTTCGAAGCGAGTATCCCAAAGATTGTTCAAGTGTTTGATCCAAGGATCTGTATCAGATTGGATCATTTCTTTATCTCCGTCTTCCAGGTGGCTTGTTGAAACCATATTCACTGAAAGTTCTTTAAAGATGTTGCCGATACTGACATCTGACTCCCACGATGACGTGCCCGATGAGTAATCATGGCATAATGACTCTTCAGACTCAGAAGCTGATGGGATCGGAGTTGACACATAACCCAACCCCCTGCGAGTCTGATGATAATAATCAGGGGTTTTCCCTTTTGGTACAAAAGATCGGACTAGTGTTCTCCTTCCTTTACCGAAGTTTAACCTGGGACCATTCGTCAGATCATACCCCATGCTTTCCATCATTCTGAGTGTATTTGGCTCATAATGACTGAACTGAGGGGGTTCCTGCTCGCCTTCTGATTCTTCAAGGGCATTGGTTCGGACTTAATTCGTCTGAAAAGAATTGGTCTTTGGCCTTTTCGTCTCGCTGGAACCATGAATATTGATTCTTGCGCATCGCCGGCGTCTTGGTGTGTTTCGAAGGACGACTTCACTGTACATGCAATGATGTCAAAGCATCCATTGCCGACCAGAGGTCGTCATCCACTTCGGTACTAGTATCTGACGGCACTGAATCAGAAGCAAACACAGAGAAATACGCCAGATCTAAATCTTCATTAATATACCATCCGCCTACATCATCGACGGAGGTATTATCAACATCGGGCTTATTAATGCCCGTTACAAATGGATCTAGTTCCCACATGCACTCTTCTTTTTCGGCTCGGTGTCAGCTTCATTACCAGAGTCGGGCTCCTCTGGTTGCGGGACCTCATCTGTTTCCACAGATTCTTGATATAGGAGAGAATCTGTGAAATAATTCTCAACTCCCTTGAACGGATGCCTTTTGGCAATCAACGTTCGCACCTTTTCACTCTCGTCAATGTATTTCATGACTTGGTGGAGAGTAGAGGGAACAATAGAATTACGATGAATCCAAGGTCGTCCCAGCAGCAAGTTGTAGGAGGTGCCAGCATCTATCACGTAGCATGTCACCTCCGACCTTAGGTCCCCAATCTGGCATTTGAGCTTGATCTTCCCCATTGGACGGGTACTATTGGCATTGAACCCGTAAATGATCGTCTGGGTAGCGCTCAAACGGTGGGTAGGAATCCCAAGATGTTGCATGACCCGGCGAGGCATAATGCTCAATGCGGACCCGGGATCTACCTGAATGCGGTTCACCTCAGATGATCCAATATACCCTGCGAAGTAAAGGGGTCGATCATGTTTCCCTTTGACTTGCATATCATCTGCCGTGAAGGTGATGCAGGGAACATTTTGGGAGGTATGGAGGCAATCCTCTACATCTTCCTCCTTTGGTCCGATGGGCACCTGGGTCATTAAAACCTCAGCATTAGCCAAGGCCTCTTGTAGAGCTTCTCTGGTCGACTTCGATAGCCTGAGGAGCTCATAAAGGGTAATTCGGGCCGGTATATTGGCCAGTTGAGCTAAGACATCAAAGCGATAAGGTGCTGTGGATCCTTCCGCGACGTCTTTCGAGAGAACTTTGGAAAGCCAAAGCTCTTTCTGTTTCTCTACAGGTTGCTTTGTGGAGGGCTTGGCTGACTCTGCAGCGGGTCTTGTAGGAGCTACTGCCATTTCGTCATACTTTTTCAAATATGACTGTCCTGAACGGGTTTCCGCCACTAGTTGACTGGGTTCTGTGGCTAGGACTATCGTCTCCTCTTCCGAATCGGTCAGTGAGGGAACATCAGTCTCTGCTTCTCGAGAAGAGGCACATACCACATTACAGAATGTAGCCTTTGCTTTGCCTTTGGACTTCCTGCTAGTTACAGTGGTCCATTGCTGGTGATCCACATGGTCAGGATGAACCCACATGACTTCTCCCCGAGGTGTGAAAATGGGTACCAGGCCTTTCTCTTGCTGCTGGTGAGGGTCTGTGTTGACCATTCGCAGCTCTCCTTTTGGGACAGGGACTACTCCAGAGGGTGTTGGAGGTTGCCTTCCAAACTGGAGGAACGACGTCATGTTAGCCGCCACCTTCTTCTGCTCTGGATGGAGTTTTAACACCTCTGCATCAATCAGAGCCTGGAGGATGTCCTTGAAGACATAACAGCTCTTGGTGGGGTGTCCCAACATCCTGTGATACATGCAGTAGTTGGGTTATCGGTTTTTACCGATTTCTTCAGGGCGCCTAGCTTCAGGAAGCTTCAGTCGGTTGCTCTTGTTGAGTAGTTTGAAGAGCGAGTCGACATGTTCACCCTTGAAGGAATACTGCTTGCTGGCGCGTGGTTAGCTTGAAGAGCCACTTCCCTTGACCGGTTAAGGTTTGACAGGGGATTTGGTCTCTGCTGCCAAGTTATCCTTCCGTTTGGCTTGGAGGGATGTGTCTGGCGTACGCCTCGTTGACCTTTCAGGTCTAGGTTTGTTTTCTTCCGCCCTGACCCGAGCGACGATTTCTTCAGCCTGTTCACCTTGTTGGACCAACTGCTTCCAGGTGCGGCTTTCGGCAACTCCTATTTGAGCAAGGAGCGAAGTTTGGAGATTGTGGCGGCATGTTTCCACCAGGGTGACCTGGGTCATACCGCTTGGACATCGGAGTGCTACGTTCCGAAATCTTTCTACGAAAGACTTAACGGACTCTCCCTTTCGCTGCTTGGTGGCTAAAATGGTAGGCATGTTAACCTCCGAGTCATCTTCAAAGAAGCGCGTTAAGAAGAGCTTCTCCAAGTCGCCCCAATTCTTGATGGAACCCTCTGGGAGCTTCATGAACCATTCAAAGGCAAGCCCTTTTAGGGTGCCGATGAACAAGCGTGCCAGAATGGCATCATTATCTACCACATTCCCTATTTGGGATTTAAAGTAGTAGATATGTTGGTTCGGTGAACCTTTCCCATCAAATGCTTGGAGGGTTGGAGCCTTGAACTTGGGCGGGTATGGAACCAGGTCCCACTCGGCCGGATATGGCCGGACCACTCCTGCTTCTTGCAGGCCTTTCCGGTTGGTAAGGGCCTCAAGACGTTGCTCCAACTGATTCATTCTTTTAGAATGAACCTTTCCCTGGTCTTGGTCGTCCTTTTCCTGCGATGAGGACTTAGACGAATCAGAAGTAGACCGCTCTTTCTCCTCTATATGTACAGAGGACGAGCTTTCCCCTTCCTTTCGCTTGCCTTTAGACTTCTTAGAGGAGGCTTTGTTGGTTGACTTCCTCTTGTCTTCAAGCAACTGTGCGAGCATCTGCTTGAGGGAGTCGATAGATTCTTACTGAACACGAATCATCTCGAATTGTTCCTTCTGGACCTGGCTTGCTGCTCCAAGCGCCTGGCAGTCTCCTCAGGAGTGCTGGTCATGTATATAAAGGCCTCTTTCTCCTTATAAGAGTTTGAAGCATGTGACTCTGCAATAGCGGAATGCGAGTCATTCACCTCAATGCCCCTGGCTAGAGCATTGTAGTCAATTGTGGGGATTGCCCCGGTCCGGGTGCGAGTGTGTCGGTACACTTCTTCCGGTTCTGTGTCAGATTCATCATCGGAACTGACTGCAGGTTGTTTTCCCTTGCTCCTGCTCGCCATGTTTGCAGTAAGCTCGGGATATTCAGTGTCAGAGAAGACCCTCCTCCTATGGGAGCGACTTCTTTTAGCTGATCGGGGAATCAGGGTCAGCTGTCTAACTAGAGACTGCTGGTTTGTACCTGGACTGCAACGGCACTCAGAAAGCATCGTGATAAGCCGTTGGCAGCAACATGACGAAGTGATTTGATTAGCACTTCTTTTCTTCGTCAAATAATCTCTCAGATCCATGGGAGGAGGATCAAAGAGATTAACCTCGCAATGTCGAGGGCGGGAGGCATCCTTGCTCTGTACAGCTGGGACGCGAGGTTCAGAGACGCAGTTCTCGCGTCGTGGCTTCAGGACGTGCTTCTGGCGTCTCTGCTGAGAAAAGACGCGGCTATCGCGTTGCTGATTATTGCGTCGGGGCAGAGATGCTTGAGAGATGCAGGGTTGCTGGGCCCCATACCTAGAGAGCGTGCCTCTTGTATTTGACGAGGCGCGCAAGCTTCGCCTTTGCGTCTGGGGAGTAAGGCTTCAGAGGAGCCAACTTGGTGAACCTCACGTTTGGGTTGCCAAACACGAATTTCGCGTGCCGGATGTGGTGCGGCAGAGACGCCGGTTTGAACCTTGCGTCTTGCCCCAGTTGGACGATCAGTTGTTCCAACTTGCAGTTGACGCGCACGCCTCCTCTGTCGGCGTTCAGCGTTCCGGTTACGTCGTGGGGGTTGAGAGAAACCAACGATGGCCTGGTGCTGAGGAAGAGAGTGGATTGGCTGGACACCAGAGAATTTGACCACGCCGGTCTCCTGAGAGACGTTGGCGCATGTGTCACGCCTGGCGTGATTGGCCACAACATCCCTCGTAGCAGATGCCTCTGAGAGAGGCTCAGAGCGAACTTCGGGGCAAGTCCCCGTAGAGACCCTGCGGTAGGCACGGGCCTTTGGGCTCTTGGAGCCGGAAGAGAGGAACTCTTCATACTTTGCCTGGTCGAATTCGACGACGAGCGATTCGACCGTTTTACCCTTGTAGAGGACGTCACCTTGCGCCACAAACCTGTTCATCAGTAATGAAAGTAGTCCCCAGCGGAGTCGCCATCTCTTGTTTGGTACGGAGCAGAGATGTTCGGTGTAAAATTTCCTTGAATCAATTGAAAGATTACAACAAACCAATGTTCCGACTACAAGGGAGGGAAGATGTTGAGTCTTGAATCTTTCCTTTGTTTAGTGCTGGGTTCTTCAAGTGGCGATGGAAAGTGAATCTTATTTTTCGTTGACCGGGTGAACGTCAAGAACTTTCGGGGATCTTCTCTTCGGATGGCGGACGGAGTGACACAGCTCTGTCGACCAAAATCTCCAAGAGATTGTAGGCAAAGGTTAACTTGTACGCTGCAAGTCAGACTCTCTTTTTCTCTTCCCCAAAATCCGACCCCTTTTCCATAGCAGTGGGGCTATTTATAGAGGTTTCAGGGGCGTACGTGCCTCCTAAAAACACTCCATAATGGGGGTTAACTTTCCCCGTTATGTGGGCCGTGATTGACCCTATAACCGGGACAGTTACAACTGAGACGCGGGTGTCAACCCAGGCGCCTTGGTGCTGCTGAGACGCGGGTTTCGACCCTCGCGCCTTGGTTTTAGCTGGGATGCGGGTTTCGACCCTCGCGCCTTGGTGCTTTTGAGACGCGGGTTTCGACCCTCGCGCCTTGGTTTTAGCTGAGACGCGGGTTTCGACCCTCGCGCCTTGGTGCTGCTGAGACGCGGGTTTCGACCCTCGCGCCTTGGTGCTGCTGAGACGCGGGTTTCGACCCTCGCGCCTTTGTTGGCCCAAAGGCCATTATCCCAGTTATTTTGATGATAACAAAACATATTTAGTTATGTATTTAACATGTTTTATTTCAGAATATTTCAGGTTATTTAACAGGTTGTTTTTGACGGCTCCGCTAAAAGACTCACAAGTTTGGACGCCGCTAAAATGAAGATTCCCAAGCTACGCACAACTAGGATGCTTTGGGATCAAGATGATGAAGTGAAGATCAAGACAAGATCAAAACGACAAAGAAAAACAAAATTTGTAATTGTATTTTTATTTTAGACATTTTGTCAAAACTAGATATTAGAAGTAGAGCTATGGGATCATCACACACACACATTTCAGTTAGGCTTCAAAAGATTTTTCAATTCCATTTCTAACTTAGTTTTTAAAAGAGAACATATTTGAAAATACGCGTTTTAGAAAAACAATAGTTTTTGGAAAAACATTTTCATTGAAAAACAAGTTTGTTTTCAAAAGAATTTTATCAAACTACTTTTAACATGTTTGAAGTATGACACATGCTTATACTTCATGTTTTTACAAGTTCCAAAATCTTACCCAAAACCCAAAACCAAAACCTAGATTTTCTGGTTCTGGAAGTTCTGTTTTTTTTCAGAACTTACAGTGACCGGTCGACCGGCCCGGTCGACCGATGTGCACAATACTGTGCACGTCTATATCAGTCGACCGACCCGGTCGACCGAAGTTCATTTACGTTTACGGGAGTTTTCGGTCGACCGACCCGGTCGACCGGTGAGCCCCAACGGTCATATTTTTGACCGTTGGCGGTCGACCGACCCGGTCGACCGGACTCTGTCAAAAGTTCTGACAGGTCCAACAGCTAGTTTTTCTGACTGTTTTTCTTTTTGGGATTTGTCTCCAACGAGTTTTTGAGGCTGTTTTTGACCCCTATAAATAGAGGGTCACCTCATATTGATTAGACAACTATTGCAAAATATTTCATAAGAGTTTTACAAAGATTTTCAAAGCTTTCCTTCATAAAAGATTTTCCAAAGCCTAAATTCCAACACCCAACTTGTGGCCTACTCTCTACCTTCTCTCTAGATTTTGCACACCACAATCCCAAGCTTTACATCTACATATTTGATTCTAGGATTGTGCAAGTGAGCTTTTGTAAAGTGATCAAGTGTGATCACTCATTTCTTCTTGGAGTGAAGTTGTAGAGGCATCGGCCTCAAGGGAGCTAGTGAGCTTCGGGTGGTGTTGCGGCATCACAAGTGTAAGGGACAAGTGTGTCCTTGTATTGGCGATCCGGTGGGATCAACGATAGTAGTGCAAATCCTTCAAGTGTGAAGGCGGGGACGTAGAGCGTGGCTCGAACCTCGGAAACACATCCTTGCGTTTGCGTTTGATCAATTTTCTCTAACTCTACTCCTTTCAATTCTTGCACCTTAATTGTTGTATTTATTACAAGTCTTTATTTGTGCTATTTGTGTGTGAAAGTTTTAATTCATAAAAATTGCCATAATTCATATAGCCATCACCTATTCACCCCCCCTCTAGGTGATTTCAATTGGTATCAGAGCCTAACCCTACAACTTAGGTCTAACAACCTTAGGGAGATCCATATTTGGCTATATACATTTTATTGCATTTTACTTGCTTGTGCATTCATGGCATCCATGGACTTTTCTAGCATTAAATCCCCACCAAAATTCGATGGCTTGAACTTTCCCATTTGGAAAGTCAAGATGAACTTGTTCTTGAAATCCTTAGGTGTTAGGGTAGCTAGGGCCATTACCAAAGATTTTATAGAACCCACTAGTGATGAGAGCACATGGTCCGAGGATACTTTCAAAGACTATGAGGCTAATGCTAGGGCACAATATGCATTAACCCAAGCCCTAAATGAAGATGACCTTGCACGCATAATAAATTGCAAATCCGCATTCGAGGTTTGGAACATACTCATTGTGACTCATGAGGGAACGTCTCAAGTCAAGAGAGCCAAAGTTGACTTGCTACGTTCTCAATATGAGAATTTCTATATGTTTGATAATGAGAGCATTGATGACATGCTCACCCGTTTTACAAAAATAACTAATGCTCTTTCTTCCTTAGGCGACAAGATTGATAATGATCAAAAGATAAGGAAGGTGATTAGAGCTCTTCCCAAAGCTTGGGAAGTCAAGGCGACCACTCTCAAGGAACTCAACGACAAAGAGGAGATGGACTTCTCCGGCTTCATCGGAAATCTCAAGACACATGAGATGGAGATGAAAGTTAGAGAAGAAAGGGAGGCACCAAAGAAGAGGACCATTGCCTTCAAAGCCGCTCCTACCATACACGAAGAGGATGACTCATCGGAGGATTGCGATGAAGATTTCGCCATGCTCATCCGGAAGGTGGGCAAGATGTTCTACAAGAAAGGACGGCAAAGTAACTTCCGAAGAGGGAAGCCTCAAGGAAGGTACGAGAAGAAAAGAGATGAACCCGGTCCTTGCTTTCATTGCAAGAAGATCGGTCACCTAATTGCCGATTGCCCCGCTCTACAAGCAACCACATCCAAGAATGGGCAAAGAAAGAAGAAAGCGTTGGCCGCTACATGGGATGATTCGGAGTCGGAATCCGAAGAGGAGCACGACGCCGCCAACATGTGCTTCATGGCACAAGGAGACGACGCTTCTAAGGTAACACTTGATAACACTCTTGATGATGATGACCTCACTATGGATGAACTAGCACGTTTCTTTGAGGAATTACAACATAGATATGAGATTTCGCAATCTCATAATAAAAAGTTAAAAAGGGAAAATGATGTTTTAAAGAATAAATTTGAATTAGTAGTAAATGAGAAAAATGCCTTATCTAGTTCATTTGATAAATTGAAAAATGATTTTGAAAAATATAAACTAGCTAGTAAAGGCAAAACCCCCATGTTTCAATTGATAAAAATGATTTTGTTGAGATCCAAAAACGTGTTGAAGTTTTGGACTCAAATTTAAAAAGCTATGCATTTGATTTGAAAAAGATAGCATCTAAATTTCCTAAGGGAGCCCCCAAGGGAAACATGCACAACATACACATACACATGCACGGAAACATGTACACACTCATAAGCATGCATTCATGTACAATAGTGGTAGAATTTATATTTGCACACATTGTGGCCGCAAAGGCCATTTAGAAAAATTTTGTTATGCTAAGAACAATGTTAAAAATAAATTTATTTGGGTTCGCCCCGGATCTAACTCCAAAGGACCCACTAAGATTTGGGTACCAAAAGAGCCACCGATTTCAAATGAAACAGGTATAGGTGGATCTACATCCTCCAAGACTTAGGAGGAAACGGTGCCCGGGTGGTGGATGCAACAAAGCTTAAAGAACACATCAAGATTGCATCGCTATCGTGGAGGCACCTAATTTTGGAGATTGCCCGTAAATTGGTAACATCTCCATTTAAGAGTTTTTAATTTTGTATATACAATTGTTATAGGATTGCTAGTTTAGTTTTATGCTTCATTGATACATGATTAGTGTAAACTTGCAACTCTAACATGATTGTATATGCCATGTTCAATTTTGATTTTTTTACATGTATACATATGTATAGAATTGATAGTTTGCTTTTGTATCCTATTGATATATGCTTGTATAGAACTACCTTTCTATCATGATGTATATGTGCCTTGTGTTAACTTTTATATCTTTGTTTCATGCCTTGTTCATCACATGTCCATATGTATAGTTTAGTATTTGTGATTATATACTTATATACATATACACATTATTTCATAAATAAAATTTAAAATCTTTGTTTAAATATGAAAATAAAATTAAAATTGGATTGCTTGTATTTTGATGTTTGTAAAGACTTAATGAAGATTTAAAAACTGTTGGTGTGTTCCTATATGCTTAATATATAATACCTATTTTAGATTACAAAATTACTTAAAAATTTTTTTGGGATATTTGCTGTTAGCTGTTTTTCAGGCAAAGCCAGTCGACCGACCCCTCAATCTCCGGTCGACCGACTCTGCCTGAGAGAAAATTTTTTATTTTTTTTGTGCTACCGGTCGACCGACCAGAATTCCGGTCGACCGATGCTGGCCTGCTGTGGTCTCGGGATATTTCGGTCGACTGACCCGGTCGACCGATATCATTTACAGAGCTCTCTGTTGGATTCGGTCGACCGGACCGGTCGACCGATCGTCGTGTTTTTGCCCAAATCTGCTATATAATTTCATTTTCTCTCTCTCTCTCTCTCATTTCACTCAGCGACCGGAAAAACCCATTTCCCTCAAAATTTGATTTCTCTCCATTCCTTCAACCAAATTCAAATCCTTTTAAAACCCATCTCAAATCCTTCATTCCTCCTTCAGATCTTCGATTTCAACAACTTCCAACCACCGGATTCGAAGAATTTCAGGATTTTTCAGTTAGGGTTTCAGAATTTTCATCAAGGTAAAAATCTAATTTTTATTGTGAATCTTCACTTCTAGCTTAGATATCTCTATTCCTTTGTCACTATTTTAGGTTGCTTAGCTTCTAGATCGTGCCATAATCTTGATTTCACCTAAAAATCAAATTTTATTCATCATGCCTAAGAGATCTCGTACTGAGAAGGGGAAGGGTATTGCCCAACCCTCATCTCAGGGTCCTAGACCCGTACGGCCCTTTAGAAATGATCTAGCTGAAGATAGATACTCCCACCTCTCCACTAGAAATATCAATTCAGGGAGATTTGTTACCATTCAGGATTTTGAACACCTTGACATCCCTCAAATCCTGCAAAATAATAATCTAGTTGAGTTCTTGACCATTAAGGAACAAGTATACACTTCCCTTGTTCCTTACTTCTATGCCAACTATGAATTTGATGGTAACCGGATCACATCTAGAGTTCTAGGTAGGGAAATCGACCTCTCTATCGGTCGGTTTGCTAGGATTCTGCATCTCTCCACTGGCGGAGCAGATGTTTACTCACATGATTTGCATGACTTTGAATTTCCTGAGGGTGAGTCCTCACTCACCGCCTCTACCCTGATTCACGGGGATGACAACCCCGGCTTAGTTAGGAATGAGGTAGTAAGTCGATACACTCTTCAATCTCAAGTCCTTGCCAAGATTATCTTTTTCAACATTGTCCCCAAACATGGCGAGTATAGCCATGCTAGGGGTTGTGTCCCCTTGATTATCTATTGTCTGCTTAAAGGGATTAAGGTCAACTTTCCTAGAGTTATTGCATCTCATATGGCCTCTGATCAAATCCGTACTGCGGGTAGAAGTTTGCCCTACGGCATGCTTATTACCCATCTTCTTCGAGCTCTTGACTTTGATCTTTCAGCCGAAACTCCTTCAAGCCCCCTGACAAACATCAATGGAGTTATCCTGAAGATGATGGAAGCACAGCTGCGTAGACACGCTCCTGTGCAACCACCTCATCCTCCTGCTGGTCCTGGCTCATCTTCAGCACCAGGATCTTCTTCTTCTGCAGCACCTGCATTTCCTCCTGAGTTACTAGCTCTTCTTTCTTCGGAGGTCCGCACTCAGATCGAGGCGCACCAGGCCTGGGTTCGTGCGGAGATGGATGCTCGTGACGCTCAGGAAGCTGCTTTTCGGGCAGAGGTCAGGAACGACATGTCATACTTTGCTGACTCCATGAGGTTCGTGGATGTCCAGTTTCAGGCTCTCTTTGCACAGTTTTCCATGACCGTTCCTGATCGTACTGCGACTGCTTGTCGTCTTCCGTCTACCGGTCCTCCATTCCCTCCCAGAGCTCGTGCTTCAGTTCCACCACCGCGGACCAGAGTCGATGGCATTGACCCAGATGAGGTCATTTCCTCAGGCGAAGACGCTGGTGACGAAGAGCAGACGGCTGATGAGGGAGCTGGAGATGATGATGAGTGACCTCTCCTTTTGATGATGTTAAAAAGGGGGAGAGTTATTTGAGAGAGTTATCTTGAGAGAGATATTTGTGATATTTTGTGTTGTAGTACTTTATGTGTTTGGATATTTGTGTGTTATGGACATGCAGTATTTTATTTTGTGTTGTGGACATGGATATGGTTATGTGTTTTATGTATTTATGTCATGTATGAGACTCTTTTCCTTCATCTATGATATGACATGAGTACTTGGCATCTTTTGTTGGCATGGAAATAAAATGTTTATGATTATGATTTATGATAATATGCCTGAGTATGATTTTATATATATGCTTGTGTTGAGGGGGAGCTTCATTTGAAGTCTCTACCCAAAATATTTTGTGATAACTACATATGTTTTGCCATCATCAAAAAGGGGGAGATTGTTGGCCCAAAGGCCATTATCCCAGTTATTTTGATGATAACAAAACATATTTAGTTATGTATTTAACATGTTTTATTTCAGAATATTTCAGGTTATTTAACAGGTTGTTTTTGACGGCTCCGCTAAAAGACTCACAAGTTTGGACGCCGCTAAAATGAAGATTCCCAAGCTACGCACAACTAGGATGCTTTGGGATCAAGATGATGAAGTGAAGATCAAGACAAGATCAAAACGACAAAGAAAAACAAAATTTGTAATTGTATTTTTATTTTAGACATTTTGTCAAAACTAGATATTAGAAGTAGAGCTATGGGATCATCACACACACACATTTCAGTTAGGCTTCAAAAAGATTTTTCAATTCCATTTCTAACTTAGTTTTTAAAAGAGAACATATTTGAAAATACGCGTTTTAGAAAAACAATAGTTTTTGGAAAAACATTTTCATTGAAAAACAAGTTTGTTTTCAAAAGAATTTTATCAAACTACTTTTAACATGTTTGAAGTATGACACATGCTATACTTCATGTTTTTACAAGTTCCAAAATCTTACCCAAAACCCAAAACCAAAACCTAGATTTTCTGGTTCTGGAAGTTCTGTTTTTTTCAGAACTTACAGTGACCGGTCGACCGGCCCGGTCGACCGATGTGCACAATACTGTGCACGTCTATATCAGTCGACCGACCCGGTCGACCGAAGTTCATTTACGTTTACGGGAGTTTTCGGTCGACCGACCCGGTCGACCGGTGAGCCCCAACGGTCATATTTTTGACCGTTGGCGGTCGACCGACCCGGTCGACCGGACTCTGTCAAAAGTTCTGACAGGTCCAACAGCTAGTTTTTCTGACTGTTTTTCTTTTTGGGATTTGTCTCCAACGAGTTTTTGAGGCTGTTTTTGACCCCTATAAATAGAGGGTCACCTCATATTGATTAGACAACTATTGCAAAATATTTCATAAGAGTTTTACAAAGATTTTCAAAGCTTTCCTTCATAAAAGATTTTCCAAAGCCTAAATTTCCAACACCCAACTTGTGGCCTACTCTCTACCTTCTCTCTAGATTTTGCACACCACAATCCCAAGCTTTACATCTACATATTTGATTCTAGGATTGTGCAAGTGAGCTTTTGTAAAGTGATCAAGTGTGATCACTCATTTCTTCTTGGAGTGAAGTTGTAGAGGCATCGGCCTCAAGGGAGCTAGTGAGCTTCGGGTGGTGTTGCGGCATCACAAGTGTAAGGGACAAGTGTGTCCTTGTATTGGCGATCCGGTGGGATCAACGATAGTAGTGCAAATCCTTCAAGTGTGAAGGCGGGACGTAGAGCGTGGCTCGAACCTCGGAAACACATCCTTGCGTTTGCGTTTGATCAATTTTCTCTAACTCTACTCCTTTCAATTCTTGCACCTTAATTGTTGTATTTATTACAAGTCTTTATTTGTGCTATTTGTGTGTGAAAGTTTTAATTTCATAAAAATTGCCATAATTCATATAGCCATCACCTATTCACCCCCCCTCTAGGTGATTTCAGCCTTGGTTTTGGGACTCTGCCTTTGATGACTTGTCTTTAATGATTTTTAGACAGCCTACAATAGCACGAACGATGTGACCTAAAATTGACGTCATTTAGGTCAAATTTGACTATTGAGAAGTCATTATAATGCCTTTGGCCATTTATTGATGGACAAAAAAGTCATATGAGACTAAACACAAATGCATTTTGTGAGCCAGAAAGCCTATCTGACGAGGCTATGATCTAGCGAAATTAGCCCATTGGGCTAGGATAGCTTGCCTGTTGCGGTGAAGTTTTGATATAACGCAGCTATTAGCTTCGCTGTTGGAGCCCACTGGGCTAGGATAGCTTGCCTATTGTGGCAAAGCTTTGATATGGTAAAGCTATTAGCTTCTCTGTTTGAACCCACTGGGCTAGGATAACTTGCCTGTTGCAGCGAAGTTTTGATATGGTAAAGCTATTAGCTTCGCTGTTGGAGCCCACTAGGCTAGGATATCTTGTTGTTGCATCGAAGCTTTGATATGACGAAGCTATTAGCTTTGCTGTTGGAAGCTAACCCCCTCCTGTCATTTCAATATTTGTAATGATCGCTTGCCTTTACGGCGAGATTAGGCGACGTGTCTATAACTGGGCACGTGGCTGCCCTAGAGAGATAACTCTCTCTAAAATATTTCATCTTCTTAAAAGAAAAATTAGGTTTCCCTTTCTTCAATCTCTGCTTCAAGATCTCCATGGCACCCAAGTGCACCTCGGAGAAAGAGGTGGCAACTGCCTCTAAAGTGGCGGAGGCCACTTCGACTATAGCCGCTCTGATGGCAGAACAACTAATCGTCGGTAGGGCTTCACCCTTTTTTTAGAGATTTCGATCTCTCTCACTGGTAAAAAATCAGGCAATTTTTAGGGATTTTGCTTCCCAATGTCATACTCCGACAAACTAAGGGAGTTCGACTCCCTTATGTGAATTTAGGGAGTTCATCTCCCTTGACCGAATAAAAGGGGTTCATCTCCCTTGGCGAGGCTAGGGAGTTCATCTCCCTTGGCGAGGCTAGGGAGTTCACTCGCACTTGGGTGAACTTAAGGAGTTCATCTTCCTTGGGTGAAGCTAGGGAAGTCACCCCTCTGGACGAAGCTAAAAGGTTTGTCTCCCTCGGTGGAGCTAGAGAGTTTATCTCCTTTGGGTTAACTTAATGAGTTCGTCACCCTTGGGCGAAACTAGGGGGTTTGTCTCCTTAGGCGAAACTAGGGGGTTTGTCTCCCTTGGGCGGACATAATGAGTTTGCCACCCTTAGGCGAAGGTAGGGGGTTTGTCTCCCTGGGCAAAGCTAGGGAGTTTCTCTCCCAGGGTGAAGTCAGGGAGTTCATCTCCCTTGGCAACGCTTGGGATTTCATATCCCTTGGATAGCTCCGGCGAGATTAGAAACTTAAAAGTTTCTTTCTGACGAGGCTATGCCTATAATTTTTTTGTTGTTGTTTCGTGTTCAGTTTTAGCTTACTAACACATTTTTTTTTATCTTTGCAGTGCATTACCCAACTGAACCTCTTAATAACCTTTTCGGTTCAGCACAAGGGATGGATGAGAGTGTGTACTTCCAAATCAAAGGGCATGCTTACCTTTGTGAAGAAAACACCTCCGAATGGGATGCACTGATCCTCAAAGGGGATAAGCATATTCTGAGGACTGTAATGTCTACCACCATATTCGAAGGCAGCAACAGGACGGTGCTCGACAAGCCAGCATTCATGTTAGGAGACGCGACTTCTGACTTAAACCATCAGCTACTATTTGGAGAAGACCAATGGCTCTTCAAAATAGGGAAGACAAAATTATCTCCCCTCAAGCAAACATCACTTTTCTCTCTCTTTCTTCAAACTGGTGATGAAGGAGAGGAAGATGGAATGGCACCTGACCCGAAGCACGAACTCGGTGCACATGGGCATACTGACTGCCTAAGAATACAATCAGTGAGGGCATTCTCAACCTGTGATCGATCTTTATCCTGATCTCGTCAGCAAGAACGTACCGACAGGAGAGAACCCGCCGATGGCACAAACCTTCCTAAATGAGTTCATCAAACCTGAAGGAAATTACCTGTCAATGGACTTTAGAACAGGTTGGGTCCACTTGACGAAGAGAGAGTGGTGGAGCCAGTTGACCAATTATGTCTTGGATCAGTTCATTGATGAATTGGAGAGACTAGGGCTGTATGAAACGTAAGGGCCACTTGCTACGGGATGGAGACTAGCGTGCCCAATTTTTACGCCATCCTGGAGTTGTATTGTCGATCCACTTGGACATTCTCCACTCCAGTGGGGGAGTTGGGATTAGCTCTCAATGAGTTATGAAAAGTATTAAAACTCTCAATAAGTAATCTTTCCTATGGGGAGTACTTCCCGTGCACCTAGGAGCTACAACAATTGAGCTCCCAGAATGGGGCTTCGTACGAGACTTTTCGGGAGCTTATGTGTCATTTCCAAATTTGTCTTAACATCCATGGCGTCCGAGGGAATGTTAACAGACTAAAGACTTGAGCCAACTACTTATTCCCCCATTTGGATAGCAGTCCGGAAGAAATTCACGATTGCTAACATCGAGATTGAGGCACGGATGGCATCCAGTGAATATGGCGATGTCATCTTGCAAGAGGATAACGAGAAGTATGAAAAGAGTGAATCTTTTAAGAGTTACCACCATCAAGCCCAACAACCTTTATCTCGTCCAGCCATCCTAGCGATTTTTTTCTTTATGGCTGAAGAGGTGTGTGGTCAATTCTCCTCCACGAGATGGGATCTCCCCTATAGTGCTCTTTCCTGCTGTCTAATTGGTCTATGAACATGCACTTGGACTGCTCCACACAGTGGTATGTTGCATCCAGCACGAGCTTCAGACACTGGCAGATGCGTTTTGCAGGGAAAGAACTTCCAAGAAAGCAGGGAAGGAAATTGTTGTTCCCCGAGATGGACCATGTCCCAGGATCAAATTATCATACACATATTTGATGGTATGATTCATGATGCACTGCCCTTCTCTGATCAAACCAGGGGAAGAGCCACCAAAAGTTGCTCAATTTGCTCTTCTCTGTAATTTGAGAATTTCCATTGGAGTCAAAATTATGTGACGGGAATCTGAAAGATGGGGTGCCGTCATGAAAACTATAGTCTTTTCTAATGTTTCCCTCGTATTCCTAGCATAGAATATGATGAAGAGTTCAGGGATGAAGGCGCCAATCATTCATCTCTTAGGCAGGGGACCTTCAAATGGCTAGTCTACATCTGACCATCCCACTTATTCTAGCGTTATGGGGACATGTACTTCTAGGAGTCATATATGTCCAATAGGTTTGCTAGACAATTCAGATATGATCAATTGTACGTCAGTCATCCTAATCCTCACTTGGGGGACACTGGTAGTCTAATCGATGGTGCCCGAGCTGCATAGAGGCTTGTCTTTGTATGCCTCTGTGGGTTCCCAACCTTTTAACAAGTTTGAAATTCTGCTAGTGGTATCATATTTCCAACTTCTGTGTATCGGAAGTCTGGAATTCTGCAAGTGGTATTCCAACTCCTGTGTATCGAAATTCAGAATCAATGCTTCTGGACTCAAGCTAATTGCTACCCGTTTGAAGAGGAAAGTTGATGATCGCAAGCAGGGCAAACGAGTCCAAGTAGCAGGCCTCCATAAATTCGAATCCACTAGCGAGCGTCTGAAGCAGAAAGTCCACTCGTTAGGGAAGTTACTGGAAAAGTTGACAAAGGCTCCGATGAGGAAGGAGACGAAGGAGATTCTGATGTCCACTTCAAGCGAAAGTGGAAGGTGAATTCTCCTCAAGGATATCCAAAGAAGAAGATGGCAATGAGAAAGATTCCTCAGAGCTCAATAACAAGGCCCCATGCCGCGCAGGAGGTTTCCTCGGCTAGGAAGAGGGAACGACATCATTTGTTCCTTCTGCTGATCCCTTAATTATCAGGTCACCTTACTTGGGGGAGACTGAAGGAGAAACCGAGCAGGCTTTGAGTAAGATTGTCTTCACCTCTCTTTGTATACCTCTCTTTCTCTTTCATTTTCGTGATTAATTTATTTCTTGTCTTGGATACAGGTAGGGAAAAGGAAGCTTTTATTGATTGTCTCTTTTCTGTTGGGAAAGATGGAGGATGACCCTTTCTGCTCTGGAGGGGAAACTTTTGTAGAAGATTACCTCAACTATGAAGGTTTTGATGATATCTTATACGATTTTGGACCCTCTAGAGGAGGTGATGTCCTGCCTCTTGAGACTAAGGAGGAGGATGTAGAAATTCTAAAAACCTCCACGGTCATTGAACAAGTCGTTGAAGTTGCCACTATCATGACTTCTGCCCCTTAAGGTAATGATCATAAAATTCTGTTTAGCATTTTCCTATCACGCATAGTCTCTAACTTTGATTGTTTTGCAAAGACATCGATAGCTGCTGCCCAAGCGTGGTTGCTCCTCTATTGGTGGATCCTTCTGGGCTGGACTACCTGTACCATAAGGTTCTTTAGGCCAAAATCTCACCAGTTTCTGAATTATTAATGACGACTGGAACAGGGTCTGCTCCAATAACGCTATCAACATCAGAGGTAGCCGAGCTTGTGCTTGAATTAGCGACAGAACCGGTATCAACTCCTCCTACTTCCTCTGCTTTTATGCCTACTCCTTCAATGGCGGTTATTAACATAGCCCCTCCTGCTTCCATCACGATCACTCCCATAGATGCCGCCTTCGGCAGTTGCTTCCCCACCAAGTGAAGGCGATCTCGAAGAAGAGTTTATCATGGAGTTGATCAACAACTTCTGCAGCAGCTTGAGACAGTGTCTTTCTTTAGTGTATAAGGCGTGAAGACGCCATTTGAATCTTTAAAGTTAATACTCGTCTATACTATAGAGAGTATCAAAGATGTTGGTGGACTTCAACGAGTTAGTTCTTTGGAGCAATTGGTGGAAAATTTCGAAAAGGACACAAGTGAGTGACGTTGCCTAAGTCAAGCTGATCTCGCTTCATTAGTCAAAAAGGAACTTGCTCGTCTCTCTGCACAAATGCAACAAATTAATGAAGAGGCGACAAGCAAATAAAAGCAGTGGCCCATGCTTAAAGTGTTTTGAAGCTGAAGAGAATATCATTGTCGAGGCAATTGAAATTGCTCAACAGAAGATGGTTTCCACTTCTAAGGAGAAAGAGAAGGCACGTCAGATAATAGCGAAGGCACAAGCAGTCTTGGCTAGGGCTGAGCTGACACATGCTGCTGAAACTGCTAAATTATCTTTGTTAACTGCCAAGAACAATCATATTCAGGAAGAGGAAAGAAAAAAGGCAACGGAACTAGAAGAGGCTTGGGCTCGTCTTACAAAGACGGTCAGTGTTGCTGAAGAGGAGTTGAAAAAGCAGGCCGCTGTCCAGGCCGAGGAGAATAAGAGAATCTGATTGTCATCTCTCGAAGCTAAACTCCGATTGTATATGAAGATGCAATTTTGATGTATTACCATTCTTTTTTGTATCGAAAAATAAAATTCTTTTTTACTAATGGCTTGTTTTCTCTGTTTGATATGCCCTTTCTCTTTTTAATTTTATCTGCTATTCATCCTTATTACCCATAAGTAATGGTGTCATAGTTTAAACCTTCTACAAAGTAAGATTTAGTATGTTAGCCCTCGAAAGAACTAAAGATGAAGATATTACTCCATGAAAGCAAGTTCCCGAAAGGGCTAAGGGTGCGACTGAGCCTATTTAGAGGTTGAAGCATGATAGGATCAGTAAAGAGTAGACTATCAAAGGTTAAATATTAGCTTGATAGACTAGAATGTCCACTGGGGACTAATAGGGGTGAATTCGATCAGTTTGCAGTCTGTTCAGAGGTAATATGGACATGACAGACTAAGATTACTAGAATTAAAATCTATTGTTCAGAGATTTAATGTTAACATGACAACAAGGAAGTCCACTGGGGGACTGAGAAAGTGGATTAGATCTGGGCACCCGTCGGTTTAGAGGTCATTTGGACATGACCAACTAAGCGTCAATGGGCTCATAATCTGTTGTTTAGAGGTTTTATGTTAACATGACAGCAAGGAAGTCTACTGGGGATTGAGAAGGTGGATCTGATCTGGGCACCCATCAGTTCATAGGTGATTTAGACATGACCGACTAGGCATCACCAGGCTCATAACCCGCTGTTCTAAGGTTTAATGTTAATATGACAGTAAGAAAGTCCACTGGGGACTAATAAAGGTAAATGGAAATCCCATGAGGAGTTATAGAGAAATTAGCGTTCCCTGAGGAATTTTGAAGGAGTTGTCAGAGGTAATCATTAACATGACAACTTAAATTCGATTGAAAATAGGAATGGACTTCTTCTGGGGAGGTCACAACCACTAAATGGTGCTCCCATCAAATTAAAGGAGATTGTTCAGTTTCATGTTGATGATATTATTTCATAATTGTAGAAAATCTCAATGAAATTGGATTACAATGAGGACTAGGAGTTAATTCTTTCGGGGATAGAAAAGACTCCCTGAAGGAATAAGATAGTCTGACAAATCTGACTTGGTGATCAGAAGTTTAATGTTAACATGATCACGGATAGTACTAATTTGACTAAATGATCAAGATAGTACTTTAGTACATCTTCAAAAAATTTACCGTTGATTGGGATCATGAGCGTATCGCTACTTGGATTAGCGAGATGATAAACTCCATTTGAGTAGACAATTTCTACTATAAAAGGCCCTTCTCATTTGGGTTAGAATTTGCCTTTGGTCTTGTGTGTCATGATCATCGGTCGTCGGACAGCTAAGATCAAATATTCTTTTTGAAAGACTCTCTCTCTCTCTCTCTCTCTCTTTTTGACTTTTTTGATGAAGGCCTTTGAGATTCGAGCTTTATATAGGTTGATGCACTGTTGAGATTGTAATTGTTTCTCATTTTAGTGCTTCTAACTATTGGAGACGTAGTCGATCATTGTCTCCTTCTATCATTTGGTTTCCAAAACAACATGAAGTGACGATATTTGTTTCTCTAAGGGTATGACTGCTTCACACTCACAGAATGAAAAGAAAGGCGTATTGCCTGTAAGAGTTTGGACCATTATTCGGTAGGCCTAAAGACATTCGTTGTGCTTCTCATTCCAGTCTCGTTTGCTTGATAAAATGAACTTTTTGGGGAGTTTGATAATTTTCTTATTGAATGCTTCTGCTAACCCGTTAGCGCGGGGTTGTATGCAATCGAAGCTACACTCTGTATTCGGTATTTGTCGCAGAATCGAAAGAATGATTGGGTCACGAATTAGGGACCATTTTCATGGATGATCCTTCTGAGAACACCGAATCAATGAAAGACATGGTGTTTGATGAAGTTAATCATGCAAATGGTTTTAACTTCTGCGAGCGATATGGCTTCCACCCACTTTGAGAAGTAATCATTTATTGCAACGATGAACCGATGACCTCTAGTGGATGGAGACTAGATGAGTCCTATAATATCAATTCCCATGCTTCAAATAGCCATGAAGCAACTGTGAGATGGAGTAACTCCCTGGGTTTGTGTATGAAATCCACGTGGATTTGACAAGCTTTACACCATTTCGCATATTCTACCCCGTCGGTAATCATTGTTGGCCAGTAATAGCTAAGCCATCTCAGTCGGTCTTTAAGCTTCAGACCTGGCTGATGGGCGCCATATATGACGTCATGTGCTTCTTTAAGTGCTTCATGTGCCTTTGAACTGGATAGACAATGGAGCAGTATATTATCGTATGAGTGGCGATATAGCATCTTTACAACTGGATCATAGTAGAAGCAAGGGGATCTTCGTTGAATGGAATCCGCCTCCTTGGGATCATCGGGCAATATACCACACAAGACATAGTCAATGGTGGGGAATCGCCAATCTCTAGGTTCAAAGTTTGCTGAAGTCGCATGAAATTCATTGACTTCTAAAGTGTACTTCAGATAGAAGAGCTGACGAATAGCCACAGTAAGGTGGTAATTAGTATTGGCCGACAATGCCAACTAGTCGCCAGTGTAGTTAGAGTATCTGCCTTCATATTTTAGAGACGAGATATATGAATGATGTAGAAGTTGTCAAATATGTTAGCCAACTTAATGGCTTCCTGGTGATAAGGTATCAAGTCTTTATGACGAATCTCATAGTCTCTTTTGATTTGATTGATAATCAACTTGGAGTCACCGTAAGCTTCAAGATACTATACTCCATTTGTTTGGCGAGCTGGAGGCCAATGAGCAAAGCGTTGTACTTAGCCACATTATTGGAATAAGATTTCGTTAATGAGAAAGCATGGGGGAGAACATGGTTATGTGGTGAGATAAATACCACCCCTACTCCGGCAACTATATTGCATTTGGGGCTCATTCTTGACGCGCCGTCAAAGAACATTTGCCACACCTCGTTATTTGAGATAATGTTAGCTTCGATGACCTCTTCTGGAATGTTTACATGCAGTTTTGAAGTTTATGAAACCGGTTGGGCTGCCAAAAAATCTGCAAGGGCTTGACTTTTATTGCCTTCTGAGGTATAAAGGTCAAGTCATAATGAGACACAATATAGTTCAATTGACCAATCTTGAGTTCAAAGATCCAGGCTTTGTCATGACGATCCGTAGAGGATTGACTCTAGAGATGAAGTGGATTATTTGTCCGACCAAGTAATGCCACGTCTTTTGGACCGCGAAGACAAGAGCTAGGCATTCTTTCTCGATTAGGTTGTAGCGACATTCCACCCAAATCAAAGTTTGGCTTAGGTAGTAAATGGTATGTTTGAAGCCTTCAGCATTCTTTTGCGCAAGCATGCCACCCAAGGAATAACCGATTGCTCTTATGTAGAGTGTTTGGTGGGAAAATTGAAGATCGAGATGTAAATTCTTTATTTAATGGTAAAAAAAATTACAGCGGATCAATAATCCTTTTACAAGAGAGGAGAGATATTCAAGCTCAAATCTCTCCTTTGTTTAATGCCGGGTTCTTGATGTGGCGATAGAAAGTGAATCTTATTTTTCGTTGACCAGGTGAACGTCAAGACTTCTTGGGGATCTTCTCTTTGGATGATGAACGAAGTAACACAGCTTCTGTCCAACAAGAATCTCAAAGAGACTTTAAACAAGAACAAACTCTTACGCAGTAAGTTGTTAGAAGAGTTGAACTCTCTCTTTCTTTTAGTTGGAGATTTTGGTCCTTTTACGGCTTACAACCGAAGTTCTTCTGACCAGGTGTTTCCGACCCCCTCTCCACAGCAAATTGGGCTATTTATTGAGGTTTCAGGGGATAAAAGTGTCCCCTAAAACACTCCATAATGGGGGTTAACTCCCTCATTACGTGGGCAGTAATTGACCCAGTAATGAGGGTAGTTATAATTGAGACGCAGGGTTCCCCTGTATTAAAACGCTGGCTTCGAGCCTCGCGTTTAACCATTGAGGTAACGCTTGAACTTTGCCTTTGGTTGAAATGTGAGCTTCAAGTTCTGTGTCAAGCTTTGTGTGAGACACGGGCTCTGCGTCTTGGTCGTTGTGGTAAAGTAGAGACGCGGGTTTCGACCCTCACATCTTGGTACTGTAGTGACACTACTGTAGTAATGCTGAGATGCGGGCTTCGACCCTCGCGTCTTGGTACTATAGTGATGCTTCTGCAGTAAGGCTGAGATGCGAGTTTCGACCCTTGCGTTTTAGTGCTGTAGTGATGCTACTGCAGTAAGGCTTAGACGCGGGTTTTGACCCGTGCATCTTTGTGCTGTGGTAGTGGCTATGATTAGCCCTGCGTCTGGAGTTTGGACTCTTCTTTTTGATGACTTATCTTCAGTGATTTTTAGACAGCCTACAAAACCCCCTTCAAAGTTTTCAATATTCCGCGATTGATTGGGACGGATTTCGAAATACTTTAGACTCTTGTTGAATTCATACTTCTCATGATTGGACTGACAATCATTTGAGATACTCTGAGCTTGATCTTGTCTGGAGTATGGTCTTCGTGAGTGTACTGTAAAACCCTTTGAAGCCACCAGAGATGATCGTGGTGAGTGTCTAGATACGCAATCCAGACCTCCTCAGTGCTCTGAGCTGGTTGTTGGTGTACTGTTGAACCAGGGGTAAACAGTCGTCTGCTTATGCCAGTGTACTGTTGAACTGATTTGCAGAAGTAAAGACTGAATGCAAGTCTTGTAGACACAGGGGTCATGTTGCTTTAGAGACGCAGTCCTCACTCGGAGTGGGGACGCATCTATTAATTCACTTTAAGAAACGCGGCCTTTGGAGGGACACGATCTTTGAAGCGAAGACGCAGCTCTTACCCTGTTGACTAGGCGCGGCTTTGACCTTGCTGAAGAGACGCGACTTTTGGAGGGACACAGTTTTTGTTAAATGTAAGTCCTGCATTTTGGGCGCGTTGCCACATGTCCGGCGGAGTTGAGGAGACATCTTTCTTTTGACGCGCGAAATTCGCGTCGCATTTAAGACGCACGCCATGCGTCGGGAGGGGATTAGGTCACGAGACATGCGCCGCATATCTCTGCGGATCACTGTGCCTATAAAAGACAATAGTCTTTCAAGAGTCATCATTAGACTCTTCTTCTTCTTCGCTGAGCATTATATCTAGGGTTAAGAAAAGCTTGAAGCACTTTTCATTTTCACCGTCTTCAACACGGATCTCACGGTCAAAATGGCACCGAAGACCAAACCTGCTTCCTCGTCTCGAGCGCTGTCTCTCTGGAGATTCAAATGGGTGGTTCTTCCATGCAGAAGGCCCCCATTTCAGGTAGTAAAACCATCTGATTTGATTTTCACCATTGAATGGGCTTAAAGAGTTCTCTTAACTCTTAAGTCTCTTTTGAATGTGAACCGCCAATGCGAAGCTTATTCCTGTGTTTGATTTTCAGACCCAGCTCTTTAATTGGTAGGCAAGACGCGGGTTTGATGACCTCCGCGTCTTGGCTTCATCAACTTGAGTCCGTATCTGATTGTTGAACGCGGGCCTCGTTGAGCCCTACGTTTTGAACTCAATACTCAGAATTTTTCTAAGTATGGAGGTTTAAACGCGGACTTCGTGTGATCCTTGCGTCTTTAAAGTCAGGCGCAGGTTTTACTGAGTCTCACGTCTGAGTCCGATACTTAGAAATTTTTCTAAGTTATGAATTTTGAAATGCGGGCTTCATGCAAGCCTCGCATTTTTGAGTCTAGATGTGGATTTTGCTGATTTTCGCGTCTGGGTTCATTTTCGTATTTGAATTTCAAACACTTAGCTATTTTCTTTTAGATTTCTAACTAAGTGTCGTCTTCATTGCAATACTATACTCTTCCAACCCCTTGTCCAAGAAATGTCACTTTGGGCACGTAGGTGGAGCTGATCGTAATCTGACCTTCGTGTGTCAGAAGACTGCTCCTGTGACTACTGATAAGTCAAAGGAGCGAAAGGAGAGGATCTCCAAGGCTAGCATGGTGATCCTTCGGGAGATTATCTCTGATGGGCTGTTCGAGACGGATTCTCGCACTCCGTTAAGGAAGCTTGTTTTCTTCTTTGGTGACGCCATTGACGAGAATGATAGGATTCTGCATGACGGATATTACAAGTGTCTCCGTCAGATAGAGGACAGGAGGTTCTTTCTTCCCAATATGGAGAGGATGTATTCCTTGTCCTATCTTCAACATATGTCCGTTCATCGTACGATGGATTGGGATCTTTCCGGTCTGTCTCCGGCGTCTCTCTCGACAGATTAAGTGCCAAAGAAGTATACTCTACTGGACATGGGAAAGATGTCTTTGGTTTATTTCCCGGGTTAGTCAGATTCGAAAGGAGAAACCCCTCAGCTTTGCGCCACCTTCATCAACCAGTTTTTGAAAGTTAGGGGTGATTTTCCTATCGACTTTCGTCCGCTAGGGTGGGTCCATTCTACCGACAAATCATGATGGGGTAGAATGGTTGGATTTGTTCTTGTCGAGCTCGGGGCTTTGCTACAGCAGGTGGGGTTATATCACTCGGTCAGGGCCATCCAATATGGCCGCCCGCAAAGTTCTCATAATTTTTATGGCATCCTGGAGCATTATAATTCTCTGACGGGCACATTTTTTACCCCAGCCGGAGAGATGGGGCTTGCTCTTCATGAGCTATAAGAAGTCTCGGGGCTAGTTATGGGAGATGCCCCTTATGAAGAATACGTCCCGACTTCTGAGAAGCTTCACCTTTTGAGGAAAGAGGACCCTCCGGTGTATGAGACATACTGAGAAGTGTTGTGCCACTTCCACATCTGCGGGCAGATATCATCTTGGAGGAACAGGAGTGTCAAGCAGATGTCCTGGGCGAGCTATCTATTCAATGGCATAAATGAGAAGGATAGCTCAGTGACTAGTCTGGCCCCTTGCACTGACGAGGAGATTACTGAGAGGATCAATGCTTTCACAAACTCTTACACTACTAAGTCGAACGAGGATATTTTCAAACGTGATATAATTTTTGAAAGTTTTCATCACCAAGCCCAGTTTCTATTTCTGACCGAGCTCTATTGGCAGGCTTTCTCATGCTATGGATGAAGCGTTGTGTGGTGCCAACACTGCCGCATGAAGTAATCGTTGCTGATGTGGCATACCCAGTGGTCTTTCTTGCCTACGAGAAGTCTATCACTCTCCTTCCAGCGATGGTTGTAGGAATACAGATTAGTTTACGGGCTCTGATCAAAAGCCTGTGCCAAGTGGAGGCCATTGTAGAATCTGAGGGCAGGCCAGTGGTCAATTCGGAGGGAAGGCTGAGAGTGAAGACCCCTAACCCCAGGATCGAGCTTCCACTACGTACCAATGGCTTGGTACGTTATGCACTGCCCTTCACTGATGATGACGGTGCCTTCCTCCGTAGGTTTCGTTCCCTTCGTGCAGAGGCTGGAGAATTCGAGCTTGTCTCAATACTATATGTTCTTTGTTCGAAAATGTATTCTGAACATTTTGAACTATCAGCTCGACCGTTTCTTCCCTGAGATTGCTGGTGCATCATACGGGGATAAGTTTGCCGACCTTGCGGGTCCAGATAATTTCACAAGGCTGCCATTGGGAGTCTTCTGGTGGCTGGTCAATATTCGGCCTAGCTATCTGATCTTCTGGTAAGGAAATTCATGTACGATCGAGCCTTACATGCCCTATCGTTTTGCTCGGCAATTCGACTATGATCAGTTATATGTCGGCAACCCCAACACTGGCCTCTGCTTTCATGAAAATTTATTTAAAGGAGCCCGGGCGTGGTGCTATAGTGTAGCTGGAGGGACAAAAGCTATTTTCAGCCTGCCTCATAAGACGCCCAATTGTTATACCAGCCTTGGTTTCTGCACGTGGTATTTCCTTGCTAGTAAGATGCCTGATTTTGGAAAAAATACCTCTTGCATTACGAGCATCAAGGCATCTTACGAAACCAAGTTGGAGTCTAACAAACGTGTGCGAGGCATGGACGAGTACCGGGCAGCCGAGAGGGAAACAGGAGGGAAAACGGGGATGGAGCTAAGGACAGTATCACCTAAGGGGCAACCTGCTACAAAGAGTCAGCAGGCTATGGCCAAACGTTCCCGCGGTTCTGCTTCCAAGGGTGAGCCTATCCCGAAGAAGGCTAGGAGGGAACCAGAGGCTGAAGCTTCGATGCCCAAGGTAGTTCCTCATGGTGTTGAGGAGCAGGGGGAGGAAGAAGAAGGGGAGGAAGAAGTCCCTATCCTTTGATCCCGCAGTCTGTGCAGCAGGGGTCCCATGATCCTAGAGGAGGAAGAGCTCACGGATGAACCTATCCTGGCTGAAGAGGTCGAGAAACCTGAAGTTGACTTGGTGGGGAGGGATGACGTTGAGATTCCGGGAGTCTCAACTCAGCCTGGATCTTCTTCAGCTCATGGGAGAAGGGTGGAGGTACAGCAGCCTGGGTCTCCCAGTGTATTGATGCCCACCTCATGGGTTATCGATCCCAGCCCTACTACCGGGTTATTCAGTGGTAAATTCTCGATCGCTGAAACCTCTTGTGTTGAGCTGTCGTCTTCATCGTCCGAAGAACATGGATATTATTCTGGTGAAGAAGTCAATTTTGGCGATGAACCTGCTCTTCCAGACATAAGCAAATTCTCGCATATTTTGAAGGAAGAGGTACAGGAATACGTCCCTGTGACGGTTTTGCCGATAACAAGGATCACCGCTACTGAAGGTATTTTCTTTGTCCTCCTGAACTGATTCTCCATCAAGTTAGGAAAGAGTTCTGACATTTCCTTTTAACTTTCTTCTACAGGGCTGCCTGCCAGTAGTGAAGCCATAACTTCTTCTCATATTGAGGAGATGATTCAAGAGCTGGCCCAGTAGGAGGGCCTTGAAGCTCCCTACCTGGATAACTCATGATGGTGCAATGCTGAGGTCAGGGAGCCTTCATCCCTGAGTAGCTTATTCAGGGATTTGTCATCTTTGGATCCTCATCTTGATAAGAGAGTACTGACATGTTGGATACTTTTTTTTATTATTATCACTGACATTTAACGTTGTGGTTTGCAGAGAGCACTGGGGTAGCTTAAGTAGAGGATCCTGCGGCAAGCATTGGCGCAGAAGATAGCACAGTTCAAACTTCAGTCGGGAAACCCAGTGCCGTAGAGTTTGCTATAGCTTTTGTTGCAGTGAAAGCTGCTACAACTATAACTATCCCGGAGGTATTGGTGACGACCTCAGTGTCTGACGAGCCTGTTGTCGGCCTCATCCCTGTACAAGTTGAACTAGTTCTCGTCTCTCGTCCCTTCATGGAAAGGGGCTCCAGGAGTACATCTGCAGGGTTATCTCCAGCTAATGATATCATGAAAGAGCCAGCACGTCAAATGGTGCGATAATTTTTTGCTTCCATGAGGTCCTGTATCGAATTGGTCATTTTCGGGAGTAGTTCCTTTGAGTTTTCCCGGATGCTTCTCGAGAATCAGATAGAGAACATCAGTCACACTGGGAGTCCCTCGCAGGCTAGGGCGTGTCTGATGCTGATTGAACAGCTGGGGAGCTACCTGAAGGAGCTCAAGACCCTGGAGAATGCTGGCTCAATGGAAGAGGCTCGGTCAACACTAAGTAAACTCCTCGCCGCTCAAGAACACGAGTGAAAAGAGATAGAGGAACAAATGGTTGAAGAAGCCTGCCATTTCAGCACTTCCAAGTCGATAACCAAAGACGGGTTGGCGATCAAAAGGAATCTGAAGTCATCATCCAAAGTGCAAAGCAAATTATCTCCACTGCTCAAATTACTACTGCCAGGGCGCAAGCCTTGATTGAGGCCAATGAGCAGAAACTTGCTGTTGCTAGAAAAAGGCTGGAAGAGCTGGAGGCTGATCGGCAAAAAAGCAAGCACAAGAATAAGTAAAAAGAGTGTGGGTCGATGTTACTGCTTTTGCGATTCTTCCGTAGTAGCGAAGTGGCTATACGTGTCGTATCCACAAGAAGGGAGAGCGATGGAGCTTGATGCGGCTTCTAAGTTCAAGAAAAAAGAATTTTTTTGTTTTAAATAAATAATTGGAAAATAAAAACAAATTGATTTCAAGAATTGTTTGGAAATGATTTGGTGGTTTGTAAAGTTGGATTTTTCTTAATGGTAAAAATGCATGGCTAACTTTCTACTAAGTGCTCCCACTAATCCCTAATTCTTGAAGATGTAGCCTCACGATGGATCATAGGCAAGTAAAATCTTTTTGCATAGGAACTATTCACGTTGAGAACGAATTAAAGTCCTTCCTTTAACTTAGCTTTACACAGCAAAAACTTGGACATTTCCTTATCAAGATCCAATAGAAGGCGAGAATAAGGGAAGACACAAGTGCACTAATGGTATCCGCAAAGTTAAAAGAAAATCTCTAACTTACATCAACAAGTAAAGCACACAACCCATAGATCATCAAAAACCTATTAAACATGAAATATAAGAAAGTCAATACTTGTAGGTAAGTTAGAGTTAGAACCCTCGTCTTAAGATGACATAGCTCTCATTTGCACAATGCTTGTTTGACACTATTGACTCAATTGGGTTTATCAATCAAGTGTTAGAGATTAGTGGGTTAGTAGTTAGTTAGTCATGCTATAGAAGAGTTAGCTAGACATGGTAGTAAAAGAAAACAACAAAGAAAAGGGGTAAAGAAAAAAGGAGTTACACTACAAGAAACTAAAAGAAAAGGGGTAAAAAGAAAGGAAGTTACACTACAATAAGGAAGTAAAAGTAAATGGCAAAGACAAGTAAATAGAAAGAAGAAAGAGAAGTAGTTAATTGTATTAGTTTGTCACCTTCAAATACAACACTTACACACTCTCTCCCTTTCACTCTAATGGCTAAAGCTAAAACTAGAAGAAGAAAGAAACAACAACTACAATTCCTAACAAAAAGTAACAAATACAACTCTATTATCTAGATATCCCTCAATTGAAGACCCCTGGGGGGGGGGGGGGGTTTTATAGGAACCAGGGGAAAGGAGGCCAGGGGGCAACCCCTGGCCCAAAGCTCGGGCGCGCGCGCCCACATGACCTCGGAAACGCGGCCCTGGCGGTATTTCCGCGGCCATGCCAGGGCGGCGCGCTCCTGGCTTCGGGCAGTGCGTCGTCTTATCTGTCCCCTGTCAGGTGGATCTTCTGGTTTCTAGATTTGATGCCCTGGACTGACAAAATCTTCATTCTAAAGTCAATGGCTACTTGGTAGGCCTTTAATCACCCATTAAATGGTGATTCAGGGTCTTCTTCTTCATTTGCTCACCATGGACCTAGGATCAAGCAAGCAAATCTTTATTAGCAGAATTTTACATCAAATAACTATGTAGATGTGATAAAAATTATGCAAAATTACAGACTAATCACACCCCCACACTTATCTTTTTGCTCGTCCTGAGCAAAACAAAAATAAGAAAATTATTACACCACTTTTGCAGGTGTCGCGATTGCACTGAGCATGTGCAACAAGCCTTTAAACCTCTAAGTTTCCCCTAGAGGAGGAGTGTTGTCTCCTGAGGATTTTCAGCGGATTGCACCCATAAAATCTAGTAAGTAAAGAAAAGTATTTAGTTGTTAATAAAAACTCTGTCATGAAAAAGAACTTTCAATCATCTAAGTAAAAATGACCGTGTAAGAATTAGGTTTAACCCTCATGAGTCCTCCTATACTTTAGCCTTTATAAAAGAAGAAATTATGATTTTTCTTTAAATTTAAAAATGATCTTGTACTTCTAACTCATTCTGTTATTTTGCTTTAGATAGATGTGCATAATGTGTAAGTGTGATGTGCTTGGGATTTTTCAACTCGACTTTGAATATCATTCAATTTTATTAATATTTGTTTATTATTCTTGGTTTCATTAGACTTTCTATTTTACTCATGTAATGCATATCAAACCGATGACTCCCAAACCAGATGGTTTTAGGGCACCAGGTGGAAACACCCCTCGAGTCAAATATGCAAGTAGAGTAGGCCACGAAATCAAGATTTACTTATATATTATATATTAATTTTTTTTGGCTTGAGTAATCATGCTTCTTGAGGCACAATTGTCCAGCATTTTTTTTTCAGAGTTGTGTCTCTAAATCTCAAGCATGTGTGTGTGGTTAATGCATATTCTACTAAGGCTAAATAAAATGTAGAGTTATTTTTCTTATCCCTCCAAATTCTTAGTCAAACCAATCTTTCTTGTTTATTTAGCAAAAAGAAAGATTCATTAATAAGGTTCCCTTAATTCCTACAACTTTTTGGTATTTTTATAAAGAGTATGAAATTTCTTTTCAATCTAGATTTTTTTTTTGGAAAAAAGAAAAAGAATAAAAGGAAAAAGAAAGAATAAAAGGAAAAGAAAAAGTGTTAGCACCCCGCACACCTATCTAATGCATGTCCTGAATGAATGTAATGTAAATGTGAATGCAATAAATAAGGTGAAGAAATGATGTCACCGTCTTCGTGGACTCGGACCGGCCAAGTGCGAATAGGCTAAAGAAATGTTAAAAAATGTAGAAGGGGTAAGCATATAAATAATTTTTTTAATTATTATTATTATTTTTTTCACAGTTGTTGTGGTTAAGTGTATGATGGGGCAAAAAGAGTCCTAGTTTTGAAGGGCTCACCTGTACCATTCTCAAAGTTGAAGGTGGTCCTCTCCCGTGATATTGAGAGCATTCGGGACTTTGAGGGTACCATCAGGCTACTGCTTTAGAACTCCTGGTGGATGAACTTGAGAAGGCTTGTAGAGGAGTGGCGCCGTCTCTATCGCTCAGACCCGGCGTCCTTAGCTGACGAGCAGCTCGCTTGTCTTGTTGCCGAAAGCACGAGGCCCGGCTTGCTGCTCAAGAAGCTGCTAAGGCCGTCTCTTCTGATTTGAAATCCTTGGAAACAAGGCAAGCGGAGGTTGAAAGTGCAATTGACGCCTCCACTAGTGCTCTTCTTGGCGCTGAGGATAAAATTGCGAAGGCTGAGGAGATGATCAGGAAAGCAAATCTCCTCTTATCCAAGGCCATACCGGTGCATCTGAGGAAACTGCGCGGCTTGAAGAGCTCAGAGCTCAGAGTGAGGAGTTTGCGCGGCAGGAGTTGTCACAGAGGGCAACTTTGGCGGAAGTTGAAGCTCGTCTGGCCCAGGCGGTGGACTTTGATGAGGCTGAGCTGAGGTCACAGGCGCTCGCCCAAGCTGCTGATGACAGGAAGATGAGGCTGAATGCCCTCGGAGAGCGGCTCAGATCATACATTGTACGCTTGTAGGTCGTTGTATACGTGCCTCCATGTGTCCCCTATCTTTTGGAATTAATGGAAATTCTTTCTTTTGTTTTGGCTTCTGTCGAATCTCCAATCTTGTTCTTGCTTGAGGACGTAGTCTTTGAGACGTGGCTATCCGTCGGTTCAGAGGTCGCAATGACATAACCGATTAAGACGTCAGCAATCTTGAGGTTAGCCCTTTGCGGGGCTGAAGGGGAGATACTTGCCTTTTGTAAATGTCAGCAAGCATCGGTGAGTCCTGTCTTTTGTAAGTGTCAACAGGCCCAAAGTTGAGACTTGCTGTCTGCTGGTTCAGAGGTCGCAATGACATAACCGGTTGGGACGCTACTAAGCTCAATGGTAGATGAAACTTGGCTATCTGCCAGTTCAGAGGTCGCAATGACATAACCGGATGAGACGCCACAAGCTTCAAAATAGGTGATACTCGTCTTTTGTAAATGTCAACGAGTATCGAGACCTGTCTTTTGTAAATGTCAACAGGTCTCGGGGTTGAGACTTGTCTTTTGTAAATGTCAACAAGCTCAAAATTGAGACTTAGCTGTCTGCTAGTTCAGAGGTCGCAATGACACAACCGGATGGGACGCCACCAAGCTTCAAAATAGGTGATACTCGTCTTTTGTAAATGTCAACGAGTATCGAGACCTGTCTTTTGTAAATGTCAACAGGGCTCGGGGTTGAGACTTGTCTTTTGTAAATGTCGACAAGCTCAAAATTGAGACTTAGCTGTCTGCTGGTTCAGAGATTGCAATGACATAACCGGATGAGACGCCACCAAGCTTCAAAATAGGTGATACTCGTCTTTTGTAAATGTCAACGAGTATCGAGACCTGTCTTTTGTAAATGTCAACAGGGCTCGGGTTGAGACTTGTCTTTTGTAAATATCAACAAGCCCAAAATTGAGACTTAGCTGTCTGCTGGTTCAGAGGTCGCAATGACATAACCGGATGAGACGCCACCAAGCTTCAAAATAGGTGATACTCGTCTTTTGTAAATGTCAACGAGTATCGAGACCTGTCTTTTGTAAATGTCAACAGGGCTCGGGGTTGAGACTTGTCTTTTGTAAATGTCAACAAGCTCAAAATTGAGACTTAGCTGTCTGCTGGTTCAAAGGTCGCAATGACATAACCGGATGAGACGCCACCAGGCTTCAAAATAGGTGATACTCGTCTTTTGTAAATGTCAACGAGTATCGAGACCTGTCTTTTGTAAATGTCAACAGGGCTCGGGGTTGAGACTTGTCTTTTGTAAATGTCAACAAGCTCAAAATTGAGACTTAGCTGTCTGCTGGTTCAGAGGTCACAATGACATAACCGGATGAGACGCCACCAAGCTTCAAAATAGGTGATACTCGTCTTTTGTAAATGTCAACGAGTATCGAGACCTGTCTTTTGTAAATGTCAACAGGGCTCGGGGTTGAGACTTGTCTTTTGTAAATGTCGACAAGCTCAAAATTGAGACTTAGCTGTCTGCTGGTTCAGAGGTCCCAATGACATAACCGGATGAGACGCCACCAAGCTTCAAAATAGGTGATACTCGTCTTTGTAAATGTCAACGAGTATCGAGACCTGTCTTTTGTAAATGTCAACAGGGCTCGGGGTTGAGACTTGTCTTTTGTAAATGTCAACAAGCTCAAAATTGAGACTTAGCTGTCTGCTGGTTCAGAGGTCGCAATGACATAACCGGATGAGACGCCACCAAGCTTCAAAGTTGCAACGGAGTTGGGAAAAGTCTCGTTTTCACGGGGAGAAACGAGGGAATCACTGTCATAGGTTTAGTGTAACAGCAAAATGTATTTGTGGTCTTACCATTCTATGGATGAGAATTGGTAAGTGATTTTGGAGGTCTCATTCTCGCGGGGAGAAACGAGGGAATCACTGTCATAGGTTTAGTGTTAACGTAACAGCGAAGCATATGTGGCCTTACCATTCTATGGATGAGAATTGGTAAGTGACTTTGGAGGTCTCATTCTCGCGGGGAGAAACGAGGAAATCACTGTCATAGGTTTAGTGTTAACGTAACAGCGAAGCATATGTGGCCTTACCATTCTATGGATGAGAATTGGTAAGCGACTTTGGAGAGGGGATCAAATGGGAACAGGTCCCTTAGGATTTTTAGCAAATCCCCAGCTATCAACGGGTTTGATATGCCTTTACCAACTACCGTTTGAGTCGGGCTAGCCATGCTATTCCCCTCAGCATGATGAGTTGTTGAGGACTTATGTTGGGCTTAAAGGCCAACATTTTCCTCTATCCTTAATCGTTAAGGATGCTGAATCGTTTGGTTAATGTCTGCATAACCTTGATTCGTCTTAGGGACAACCAGTGCACGGCCAGGTTCCTACTGGTTTATGGTTGTATGACCTTATTGGGAGGAAGAGAAAGGCTCTCGGAGATCTTGATCAGAGGTGCAGTGTTAACTTGATCAAGAGAAGGATCCTTGATTAAGGATAATACTTCTTAAGAACTTGCCATTGATCGGCATCATGAGTAGGTCGCCCTCTGCAGTCGTGAGGCGGTATGCTCCATTTGAATAGACTGTTTCTATTATAAACGGTCCTTCCCATTTAGGCTGAAATTTGCCTTTGGTCTTGTGCGTCATAATCATCGGTCGTATGACGGCTAGGACCAGGTCTCCTTTCTGGAAGACTCTCTGTTTGACCTTCTTATTGAAGGCTTTTGAGATACGAGCTTGATATAGCCGATATGCTGCTGAGCTTGTAGTCGCTTCTCGTCCAAAGCTTCGAGCTCTTGAAGGCGTAGGCGATCATTGTCCTCTGATGTGGTTTTAGTAATCAGAGCTACACGCAACGATGGCATCTGGATTTCCAATGGGAGGACTGCTTCACATCCATATACCAGGGAAAAAGGCGTATTGCCTGTCGGTGTCCGAACCGTGGTTCGGTAGGCCCAAAGACATTCACCAAGCTTTTCGTCCCAATCTCGCTTATTCGAGGAGACGAATTTCTTGAGCAGCTTGATGATTGTTTTGTTGAATGCTTCCGCCAAGCCATTGGCAGCAGGATTATAGGCAGTTGAAGCCACATTCTGAATTCGGTATTTATCGCAGAACCGATAGAATACTTGGCTTATGAATTGGGGACCGTTGTCGTGGATGATCCGCCTAGGGACACCAAATCGATGGATGACATGGTGTTTGATGAAATTAACCACATTAGAGGTTTTGACTTCAACCAGTGGTATAGCCTCCGCCCATTTTGAAAAGTAGTCGGTTATTGCTAGGATAAACCAGTGACCTCTTGTCGAAGAAGGGCTGATTGGCCCTACGACGTCTATTCCCCATGCTTCAAATGGCCATGAAGCAACAGTCGGGTGGAGCAGCTCCGAAGGCTGGTGTATGAAGTCCGCATGAATCTGACATGCTTTACACCTTCGTGCATATTGGATGGCATCGGCTATCATAGTTGGCCAATAATATCCCAGCCTATGCAACCTGTCTTTAAGCTTTGGACCTGGCTGATGAGCTCCGCAAGTGCCATCGTGCGCTTCTTGAAGCGCTTCCTGTGCCTCTGAATGAGAAAGGCAACGGAGGAGGACACCGTCATATGAACGACGGTAAAGTGTCTTCAGAATTGGATCCTAGTAGAAACGGAGAGACCTTCGTCTGACGGACGCCGCTTCTTTAGGATCGTCTAGAAGTAGACCGTGCAAAGCATAGTCAATGAGAGGAAAGCGCCAATCCCTCGGCTCAAGATCCGTAGAGACATTATAGACTTCTCGAATTCTTAGCATGTGCTTGGAGCATACAAGATGTCGAGTTGCGACTGTGAGGTGATACTCGGTGTCGGCTGGCAAGGCTAGTGTTGTTGCTAATGCAGCAAGGGCGTCCGCCTTAGTATTTTGAGATCGGGACACATGCCCGATGTAGAAACTTCAAATAGGTTAGCCAATTCGATGGCTGTATGGTAATAAGGCACCAAGTCCTCATGGCGGACTTCGTATTCGCCTTTAACCTGATTGATGATCAGTTTTGAATTGCCATAAGCTTCGAGGTAGCGTACCCCCATTCCATGGGCGAGCTGAAGACCAATGAGCAGAGCATTATATTCCGCTACATTGTTGGAGCATGATTCTGTCAGAGAAAATACTCTGGGCAGGACATGATTCTGCGGGGAGATAAACACAACCCCCACTCCGGCAATAATCTTGCCTTTAGGGCCCATTCGCGATGCTCCATCAAAGAACATCTTCCACACTTCCTCTTCTGAGGTTGCATAGGACTCGAAGACCTCATCGGGGATATCTTCGTGAAGTTTTGAATGCTCCGGAACTGGATGAGCAGCCAAGAACTCTGCAAGGGCCTGGCCTTTAACCGCCTTCTGAGGCGTGAAGATCATGTCGTATTGAGACAATAAAAGTGCCCACTTAGCCAATCTTGAATTCAATGATCCTGGCTTCGTCATAAGAAGACGCAATGGGTTTACTCTGGAGATGACTGTATGGTCTGGCCGACAAAATAATGTCGTGTCTTCTGAACAGCGAAGACGAGAGCTAAACACTCTTTCTCGATAGGGTTGTTGCGAGATTCCGCTCCTATGAGAGTTCTGCTCAGATAATAAATGGCCTGCTCGTGGCCATTGTCGTCCTTTTGAGCGAGGAGGGCACCGAGGGAGTAGTCCATAGCCTTTACATAAAGCAAGAATGGCTTCCCTGATGTAGGGGCCACTAAGACTGGAGGCTTTGTGAGGTACCTCTTGATGTCTTCATAAGCTTCTTGACAAGCTTGATCCCATACGAAGGAAGCACCCTTTTTCATGAGCTGGGTGAACGGCTGACAACGGCCTGAGAGATTTGCGATGAATCTTCTGATATAGGCCAACCTGCCTTGCAAGCCTCTGAGCTCTTTAAGATTCATTGGTGGATGCATGCTCTGGATGGCTTTGACTTTGTCTGGGTCAAGATGAATTCCTTTTGATGTGACAATAAACCCAAGGAATTTGCCGCTTGACACTCCCAAGAAGGATTTTGTCGGGTTCATTTTCAGTTGATGAGCCCGCATTATGTCGAACATCGTTCTCAGGTCGCGAAGATGTTCATTCTTGTTGCGACTTTTAATGGCAATGTCGTCGACATAGCATTCCACCGTTTTACGGAGATGATCGCGGAAGATCGTACTCATTGCCCGCTGGTAGGTTGCTCCGGCGTTCTTCAGTCCGAAGGGCATTACAGTGTAGCAGTATACCCCCAATGGTGTTCGGAACGAAGTATGCTTCTCGTCGTCGGGATACATCTTGATCTGGTTGTATCCTGAAAAGCCGTCCATGAAAGACATCCTTTCGAACTCGCATGTGTTGTCAATCATGACATAGGTGATGGGCAGTGGGAATTCGTCTTTGGGACAAGCCGTATTAAGATCACGGTAGTCGATGCATATCCGTATTTTCCCGTTCTTCTTGAGGACGGGGACGATGTTAGCTACCAATCTGGATGTTGTTCCTCCCGGATGAAGCCACATGCAATGAGCTTGTGAACTTCGGCCTCGATAGCTTCCATGATGTTCGGGCGAAACCGACGTTGTTGCTGCTTGACTGGCTTGACGTCAGGCTTGATGTTTAGACGGTGCATAGCGACCTGGGATCAAGTCCGGGCATATCTTCGTAGCTCCATGCGAAGACATCTATATACTCTCTTATGAGTATTATCAATTCTTCCCTTTCCGTAAGTGATAGGCTTTCACTTATAAAGATGGGTTTGGGATGATCTTGACTTCCCAGGTTGACCTGCATCACCTTGTCTTCAGTGGGTGGCTCGCGCAGTTCGAATCGCTTTTCCCATTGAAGGTCTAGTTGCTGGGCCCATGGTTCCTCATCAGTGGCTTCTGCGGGCTCTAATTGACTGCTTGAGGTCATATTAGCAGTGAGATCTTTGAACATTCCTCCTATGCTGATATCGGAGTCCCACTCGGAGGAAGAAGCCGAATGTGATGGAATTGATCCATTGTCCTTGACTTGAACTGTTACTGATGATGTGGGTGTGACGTAACCCAACCCCCTGCGTGTACTATCATAGTAATTTGCAGGCTTCCCTTTAGGTACAAAGTTCCGCATCAAACCGCGCCTTCCTTTTTCGAAATTCAGGCCTGCTCCATGCTTCAAGTCGTACCCCATTTTCTTCATAATATGGCGCGCTGGCCGCGCGTAATGAAAGAATTGTGGAGTGTCTGGGTCTGAACTTGAATCTATAACCGCGGGTCCCTGTGGTTGGGTTCTATCGAAGATTATCGGTAACTGACCTTCTTTAGATGGCGGGATCACCAAGACGGCTCCTTCTGCGGATTCCATGGGCGTACTGGACGTACTTGGCTTGTGTAAAGGCATGTGCAGAGAGCTATCCGTAATGGATTCAAATAGCCCAACAGTCGCAGGATAATCAAAAGAAATATTATCATTAATTACCCATTCACCTTCATCCTCTGAAGGAGTATTACATAGGGGATTATTGAGACATGCTATAATTGGTTCACCAATCAGAATGGCTGGCATGCCTGTTTCGGATTCTGAATCCGCCTCGTTGCCACTTTCATCATCGTCCGACAACGATTCTTTAAGTGCTCCACTGGCCTCTTGATATAGGAGAGCGTCAGTGAAGTAGTTTTCCACTCCTTTGAATGGTTGTCTCTCAGCAAAGACAGTTCGTACTGTCGCATTATCTTCAACATATTTGAAGTATTGATGGAGGGTGGAAGGGACGATCCAGTTGGCATGGATCCATGGTCGTCTCAGCAGCAGGTTATATGAAGTGTCAGCATCAATGACATAGCATGTCACTTCTGACTTCAGACTCCCGATTCTGCAACGGAGTCGAATTTTCCCCAGTGGATGACTGCTCCGGCGGTTGAAACCGTATATTGTAGTAGTGGTTGCGGATATCCTATACAATGGTATGCCGAGGAAGTAGAGAAGCCTTTTGGGGATGATGCTGAGTGCAGACCCCGGATCGACTTTTACCCTCTCAATGCATGTTGAACCGATATATCCGGTGTAGTACAGAGGTCGATCGTGCTTGTTGTCTTTGAGAAGCATATCTTCCGCTGTGAAGGTAATAGCGGGCACCTATGATTGTGCATGATGACATTCTGGGCAAGGAGACTGAACGTCGTCGTTAGGGATTTCAGGCATGCATGTCAGAAAGGATTCTGAATTGGCTAGCGCATCCCTGAGTGCTCTCTTGTCTCTTTTGAGAGGCGAAGGAGCTCGTGTATAGTGATACGAGCTGGGATATTGGCCAGCTGAGCCAATATGTCAAACTGAAAGGGCGTATCAAACCCTTGGCCTGTGGTTTCTTCAACACATGGTCGAATCGTACCTCCTTAGGCCTTTCTTTCCCTTTGGCTGGGATTGGAGTGGATGCTGGTACTTGTACTGACGTCGTTTGCTGTTGTGTCTCGTTAGTAGACTTTTCATACCGCCTCAACTATGATCTTCCGGATCGGGTGCCCGTTTGTTGAGGCGTATCGGCTTGCGCTGCGCAAGCATGCTTTTCTCCTTCGGAATCACTGAGGAAGCCGATGTAAGATTGCCGTCGTCTGGCAGGATGGAGATGACATTGCAAGACTTGCCCTTTGAGTTGGGCTACTTTGGATCCCGCTGTACGTCTTGGACGAGGTCTGGATGTATCCACATGACTTCTCCTGTCTCCAATGTTAAGGGAATAAGACCCTTATTGTTTTGAGCTGTAGCTGGAAGATGCTTGACTTCCAACCGTGGCGCAGGGACAGAATAAGTCCCGTCAGGAACTGTGACCTTTGGAGCTTTGCCGAACTCAAGAGTTACCATATTGGCAGTGACTTTCTTCTGCTCCGTTTTCAACGTCAGAACCCCGGCATCGACCAAGGCTTGAATTCTATCCTTGAGGACATAAGCACTTGTCAGTAGGATGGTGGACCATCATGTAGTATTTAGGGTCGTTTGTGCACCCTATCTCATTGTGACGCCGCGCATCTGGCAGCTTCATTTTGTTCCCTTTGTGGAGCAGATGGAATATGGTGACCACCTGATCGTCTTTGAACGAGTACTGCTTCGAAGGGAACTTGGGCTCCTGATTGTTAAAGCCGCTCTTCTTGGCCTTCGACTGCACATCTCCGGATAACTCCACGGACATAGTCTCTTTGCCTTTAGCTTGAGAAGATTGCGGTAGATCGCTACGCCCTTGTTGTTCATCCCCCATTTGCCCCTAGGGGCGGATGGTTCGAACTTTTTAGCCGACTTCTCGGCTATCTCAGCTTGTTCGACCAATCTTTCCAAGTGTGGGCTTTAACAGCCCCCATGCGAACTTCCACTTGGTCTAAGAAGTTGTGTCTGCATGTCTGTAAGAGCATGGGCAATGGCATCCCTGCTGGGCACATCAAGGATAAGTTTCTGAAACCGTTCAATGTAGTCACAGACAGATTCGCCCTTCCTCTGCATAGTGGAGAGGAGCTTGTCCATGGTCACTTCGGTATCGTCCTCATAGAAACGAGAGAGGAACCGAGTTTCCAGGTCGATCTAGGAGTTGATAGAGCCCGGGGGAAGACTGCGAAACCAGTCAAATGCCACCCCCTTCAAGGTGCCAATAAAAAGCCTAGCCATGATGGCATCATTGCTTATAACATTACCAGTCTGAGACCGGAAATAGTAGATGTGCTGATTTGGCGAGCTCTTTCCATCATAGGTATGCAGCGTTGGCGGTTTGAACTTCGGTGGATACGGCACCGAATCCCACTCCAGCGGATAAGGACGGACTGCCCCTACCTTCTTTAATTCATCCCTCTGAGCCAGGGATGCAATCTGAGCTTGGAGGCCCTTAAGGACTTCGGCGTCTAAGGAGGAACCCTCCTTGGATTTCTCCGGCTTTGGTTGCTCATTGCTGAATTGTTCCTCCTCATCGTGATTGCTCCCGGTATCATTGTTATTCCGGTTACTGAGGAGTTGAGCGAGCATCTGTTGAATGTTGTCCAGAGCTTCTTGCTGGGTTTTGGAAGTTTGCTCCTGAGCTTCCAGGCGCCGATGAAGATCGTCGTTGACGTTATCAGCCATATTGACTGATGCTCTGTCTGTTCGCACTGAACTGACAGTCGCCGAGGAGGCATACCCACTGTCTTCATCTTCTTCGTCCGATGATTGGAGTGATTTCCTGGGCTGTGACGAGGCTAGGGTGTCGAGGAAGAAGGCTGTTCATAAGTGTAGGGTATCGCCACCCTGGATCTGGTGTTTCGGAAAACACCTTCCTCATGCACCAAGACTTCGCCTAAGCCTGGGCTGTAGTCTGGATCTGGGGACTCTTGTCCTCTTCCGGTCATGTTGACGGATGCAGAGGGTAGATCTCGCGAGATGCTCCTTTTGCGATGTTTCACCGGGACTTGTACCGATAGTCGATCGAAAGCTGACCGTCGTCTTGGAGGCGTGGTGGAAGTTGGTCCCAGCCGGCAATGGACCGAGTGGAGTGTCACCAGCTGACATGCTATTGTCGACAACAGGGGGAAGAGATTTGTCTATCCGTCAACAATTTCCTCAAATCGAACCCGGTTGGGTCCCTGTAGTCGAGCGCAAAGGCTCTTTTGGATCGCACATAGGGCGATGTCCTGCTTCTTTTATCCCTGTAGATGGGATTAGCACTGAATAGTGCTTTGGTTCTAGCTTCGCCATTAGACGCGAACTTAGTGCTTGACGCACTGGAAAGCGGAGCACGCTGCGGTGCTTTACCCGCTATGCTGGTGCGAAGGCAATTAGCCTTAGACAGTACTTTGGCTTCGGCTTTGCGGTTATGAACCCTGCGCGTATGCTGTGGTACAGTAGCTTCGCTCATGAGAACGAGGCCGGCGCGAGGCATCGCTGCCCTGAATTGGACGACGGTATGATTGCCGTCGTAACTTTATGATTGGAGCAGACAGGCATCTTGATTTCTCTTCGCGGGAGAGGCACGGTTTAGGCGTTACTACGCCTGAAGCTTCGGTCGAAGACTTCTGTTTAGGCTTCCATACCCGCCTTGGCAGAGGAGACTTAGGTTCGCAAAGAACCTGATTTGCCACATACGAGGCTGAGGGGTGTCGGCAGAATTCTGCTTCCGGTTTCTGATTTGAAACCTTAGCCGTGGAAACCTTCCTATGCTTCCGTGCTCGAAGCATTGGGCTACCCCCAGAGAGGACTTCTTCAAATCTTGCTTGATCGAACCGAACCACCAAGTTCTCGCAAGTAAAAGAATCAGACCGCGGACATGCTCCCTGTTGCGCCAAATAACCGCAGTAGGTCCGTAGAGAACCTTTTCAGTCTCCGTAGAGACTTTCCTTGAAAATTTAGCCAGAGAAGCTCTGGCTGCACCGGCTTTTCTGAATTCAGAGTTAGACCCGAAGGTCTGTTCGTCGCATTGCGACACTTGATTCTCGGCAGTGGAGAATATCGTCCCCAGCGGAGTCGCCATCTTGTTTTCCATTATGTTTGCAAAGGGGAAAAACTTACAAAAAAGAGTTTGAGGAGCTAAATTACAAGTATTCTTAAAAAGATTACAAGTAGATCTCCTCAGAGATTCTGGAGAAGTGTGCCGATAGGAGTCTGGTCAGCGCGCGACCACTTTGTCCCTTTGACGATGCGAGCGATGAGATTCCCTTCTCGCCTGTTCGGGGAATCAGAGAATAGAAGGTTGGTAGAACCCTCTTACTGCTTCTCAAAATCGCCTTCGATAAGGAATTCCTTCTCGCCTGGTTCCGAAGATTCCTTGAGAAGAAGGACGATGTTAGGGTATCAACACCCTGGTTAGAGAAAGCAATTCTCTAAAAGATCTCTGAATTCGAGAGCGCGCGGTGCGTTATGAAGAAGCCTCTGCTTGTGGAGTCCTCCCGTATGCATGCCTCTCTCCTTGTACCCCTGACGGGCTATTTATATGGAGAGCAAGGGTATAATCGTCCCCTGAAAATATGGAAACAGATTGAATCGAATCTGTTTGAATCTGGAAAGTAGCCTTTGCTGCGAGGCTAAGATAGCTTCTACGGAGCTAGAATTGGCAGGTCAGTTGATCCTCTTGATCTGTTTTGATCCTTCCATATCGTGGAGGATTTCCCCTGATCTTCTTACTCGTTTTAGAAGAGTCAAGAGATTGTGGCAATCAACTGCCAAATTTGATCTCTGATTTGATCTTAATTAGATTTGATCTGATTGGATCTGATCTTATCCGGAGATTTGATTGGTCAAAGGTTGATCATGGCGGATTCATAGCGGAGCCGTCCGCATTGAGCTCGTAACGGAGCTAGAGGCAGCTTCTGGCGAAGTCCGAAAGAAACCCTTTGGCGGAACTGGAAGTCCTCTTTGGCAAAGTTGCGAGTTAGCTTCCTGGTGAGGCTTTGGATGGCTTCAAGGCGAAGTCGAGTGATGTTAGCTTCTCAGGCGAGGCTATCCCTTTGGGCTCATGCGATGCTAAGTGCTAGCACCTTAGACCTGCTGAGGTCTGTTTAGAAATAATCGGGTTCACTGTCTGCTTGCTGGATCAGTGGAGTCCAAGTTGCTTCCTTGTCCCTTAGAGATGGGTGAAACTGGTCTTCAGCTCGTCTGTCACTTGTCTTTTGTAAATGTCAACAAGTTTAGACATTGTTCGGACCAATAAGAATCTTGTCTTTTTTAAGTGTCAACAAGACCCCCTTCAAGTTTTTGAAAGTCTGCAATAGCTCAGACTTCGAAACACTTTGAACTGCTTTGATCGGTGATGTGTGGAGTATGAACGTCGCCATGATGGTTGAGAGTTCAACTTCGCCTTCAATCCTTCTTTGGGATGTAGATTCGCCGAAGAATCATGTAGACTCGCGTCTGGGTAGCTTCGCGGCTAGGTAGGTTCGCTCTGGAACATCTTTCGCTTTCCCGAGGCCAACTGCCGTGGGCTGGTTACGAGGAGGATTACTCCTTTCTTCGTGCTGATCGAGGGAGATATTCTCCGATTTACACGTTTCCAAGGGAGGATATTCCCTTTCTTCAAGGCGCAATAAGTGCCTTTATGAGGGAGACGTTTCTTCCTTTGCACGGTTCCAAGGGAAATCGTCCCTATTCTCAAGGCGCCGTAAATGCCTTAAATGCGCTCGTGCTTCCACGCTTGAGGCGGCAGCGCTCAGGCCATGGGGCCTATAAATAGGACACTTGAGGTCCTCTGAAGAGAAGTGCTTTGCCTCTCTTCTCTTCTCTTGGTTTGAAAGAGATACTCAGATCTCTGAACTAGTGGGAATGCCCACTCTGGTCATTATCCGGCCAAGGACCGGTATGTCTTGATCATTCAACGACTTCACCGATTTTAGGGAACTCATCTCCCTTAATTCAGCTTTGACAGCTGCTTCAGGGATTAACTTCCCTTGTTCTTCATCTTGCAATTGATTGATCTGTAGAGAAGGATTTTGGCATAGCTTCCCAGAAAGATCGCTTCATGTTAAGTCCGCTGCCCAGGCAGAACTTGGGACTTGGTCTCTTCAATAGTTGAGCCAGTCTTGCCATATAGGTGGAGCTAAGACTATCCATGGGGTCAGCCTGGCTAGCCATATAGGCGAGGCTTGGACTTGGCGTTTGCTGAGCCAGCCTATCAGTGCTGTGCAGGCGAGGCTTGTCCTCTGCTTTTACTGAAATTGGATTGCTTTGATCCAAAAGATTGGCTTAGTTCTTTTGTAGCCTCTCCTGTGCTTAGTTGCTAATCTGTTCCGTTTTGCCTTGCAGTGGGCTTTGCTCGCCAATCTTGTGACTTGATGGAAGGAACCATAAAATTGCCTTATGCTTCCTCGGTTGAAGCTTTACTTTTAAGCAGGAGGAACAATTCGGGGCAGCGGGTGCGTGTCCCAGAGGCTATTGGCAGCCTCTTATACGAGATGATTCGTTCTGAGGTGAGGCTGGTAGCCGCTTTGTCGGAGATGATCCGTTTCGAGGTAGTGGGCGTCACCTGTGAGATCACTGGCATCATTGCCAACTTTCAACTTTGGTGGCCTTTAAGGGCGATCTACTTCGGGAAGGCGGGCCTCACACCCGTTAGATCACTGGTATCACTGCCGATTCCCATTATACGTGATCTATCGTGTTGGCGGCGATAAGTTTTATTGCCAGGCTTCAACAAAAATGGCCTGGCAAGATCTGCCATTTTTGTGGAGAATAATGACCGTGTCCTTGCGGCACCACTGATTACGGCCTTGTGCAGGAGGAAGGCCTCCTTTGTCCAGTCGGTTTGACTTAGAAGCGGGTAAAACACTTGTATGCTTTTTTGTGCAAATGACCCTGTCGAGCAACTGGGTGTGTTATATAAAACACAACTTTGATGTAATATCAATGTACCTTCCTTTTAAATCAATGAAAGTTCATCTTCTAATCATCTGATCTTTGCTTGCTTTCATTGAAAGTTTGGCCATAGCGGGGCTAAACTGTATGCGGAGTTAAGGACATAGTCCTTTCTTTGAGTGATCTTCGCGAGACTGGCATGTCAGGGCCTTTTTAGAAGGCTAAGGTAAGCCTCTCGGCGAAGTCTTTGAAGGATTGTGCGAAATCCGTCCTTTAAGCCAGGCGAGGTTAACCCTTAATGGAATCGAAGCAGCGCTTCTCGGGAAGGCGCTTTGGGCGGCGTTTCGAATTAATTCGAAACGGCAGCATACGCCCTTTTCGAGGCCTCGTTTCAGGCGCTGATTGGCCTATAAAAGCCCGATTGGGCTGAGCAGGAAAAGATCTCCTTTTTTCAGAGAGATTTCTTGACTTTCCCTCTTCCTCTTCTTTCTTCATTCAGAGAACCTTGAGAACTCTTGCAGCTCTTCAATGGCGCCCAAAAGACGAGCGAGAAAAGAAGTGGCGACTTCTGCAGCGGAGGGCCTTCCTCCTCCGGTCATCGAGCGACCAGTCACCGGTAAGGATTTTCTTATCTGATTAGAGACCGTGGTCTCTCTCCTTTGGAGCCGACATTTGGCTATTAGGACGATCGAATATGATCTGTCCTCATTAGGGAACTCGTTTCCCTGAATTTCCCTATTCTCCTTACACAAGGGAATTAAGAACCGAACAGTTCTTCCTTAGGCTTCCGTACGAAGCCATTACTCGGGCAGTCTCCATCCTGTTGAGGAACAGGATATAGGTCTGTTCCTTCAGTCATGGCCACGAAGGGTGACTTTTGACCATGATGCCCTCTTGGTGACGTCAGCCCTTAGGGCTATACCACTTCCTGCTTAAGCGAAGTTGGTACTTTGGACGCTTTCTGTAAAAATGCAGTTTTATCCGCGAGATCAAGCTTCATCGAAGCTATTGCCTTGCTGGCCTTGCTTGCTGAGCGAGGCTATGCCTTAGTGAATTTTTATGTCTTCGTATCCACTTGATTGTTGAACTAATCATAGTTCATTTCTGTCTTTGCAGTGCATTACATCCCGATCTCCTGAGCAGTCTGTTTGGGCTGACCAGTGGAGCAGATGGTAACCTCAGCCTGCAATTCCATGGACAGGCTTCTTTGTTCAGTGAGCGGAGCTCCCTCGTCCGGGATACACTCATCCAAGGCGGTCATCCGCAGACCACGCGAAGTATCTTGACCACGGCCCCTCTTGAGGATGTAGACCGTCGGACTTACAGAAAGCCGACTTTATGTTCGGGGATGCCGCGTCCGATCCCGATCGCCAGTTGCAGGCAGGCGAAGGACAATGGATCTTTCAACTGGATGGCGAGAAGTTTTACCTTCCGTCGACTAAGCGGCACTTTCCTTTATCTTCTTTCGTGAATGTGACTCAGGCTCGGAAGATGGCGTGGGGCGTGAGCCGAAGCGTCGAATCCGTCCATGTTGGGAGATTGACCTTTCAATCTGGCTATTCGAGGGCGGGCCCTCCCCTCAGCATAATGGGGCTATACCCTGGGAAGGTATCGGGGAACTTCCAGTGGGAGAGAACCGGCTGTGGCGCAGACCTTTGGCACTCAATTCTGCGCAGTTGACGGGAACTACCCTGCAACTGAGTTCAGGGCTCCCGGTTGGGTTCATCCTCCTAAGATATGGTGGGCGGAGTTGACCAACTATATCCTCGCTCACTTCGAGGAGGACTTAGAGGAGCTGAACCTCTATGAGGCCGTCAGGGCGACCTGCTACGGCATTGAGATGAAGGTTGCGTACTTCTACGCCATCCTTGAGGTGTACTGCCCAGCTTCGGGGACCTTCTTCACCCCGGTTGGCGAGTTGGGCATGGCTTTGCACGAGATGTGGGAAATCTCTGCTCTTCCTTTCGGGTCTCTTCCATACGAAGAGTACTTTCCCTGTGAGGCGGAGTTGGCTATTCTAGAAAAGCAGGAGCCTGCTCTGCTCGAGACTTATCGGGAGTTGATGTGCCACTTGCATATCTGTTCCAGCATCCACGGTGGTGGCAAGGGTAGCTCGAAGAGCTTAAAGAGCTGGGGAAGTTACCTGTTCCCAGACATGAAGAATGCTCCTGAAGCAGCTCATCGCGGAGTTGCTGATGGCGATATTGTTGAAAGGATGGAGATGTGTCTCCAAAGGGATATCGTCGTAACAGAAGATGCTGGTCCCTATGAGAAGGGTGATACCCTTCGGAGCTTTCACCATCAGGCCCGTCGGCTATGTCTCGAAAGGCGTGCTGGCCGGTTTCTTAACCGTTTGGTTAAAGAAGTGTGTTGTGCCTTCTTCCTCGGGTGACATCGTCCACCCGAATGTTCTGCTACCCGCCGTTCGCCTGGCCCATGGTCACCGTCTGGGTCTTCTCCCAGCCATGGTATGCTGTATTCAAAGAGGCCTTCGCGCACTAACGGAGGCTTTCTGCAGGCCACCGGCGACAAGACGTGGGAAGAGTGCTATCCTTCCTTGCGATGGATCCAATCCTAGGGTGGGTCTACCGTACACCTACTTGATGGCGTGGTTCGCCTTACACTGCCCTACTTTGATTGGAGCTGGGGAAGACCCTCCGCAGGGTGTTCGAACGGCGCTTCTCCGCCGGTTTGAAGGCTGTTCTTGGATGAAAACCTACGTGGCCGAGGCCCGTAAGTTAGTACGTCGTCATGACGCTTATAGCCTGTTCCGCTGTTTTCCTCGCATTCGGGGTGCAGGATACAACGAGGAATTCCGAGATGCGGAGTCAGGGCGGTCTCCCATGAGTCGGGGCGTTTTCGAGTGGCTGGTCAGCATCCGGCCCTCGCACTTGTTGTACAGGAGTGGGGATACCTGCTACCTGGAACCCTACGTCCCGAGTCGATTTGCCCGCCATTCGGGTACGACCAGCTGTATGTGGGCAACCCCAATTCGGACCTGGCTTTCATGGGGAGTCTTATTGATGGGGCCCGTGCCTGGCGGTTCTTCACTGCGGATGGCACTGGGGCGTGGCTACGCACGCCGCTGCAGGATCCCGGCCTCTCGACGACCCTGTGCTTTTACCAGTGGTACGCGGCTTCCAACTCCACACCTCCTGGATTTAACGCCAACAGTTCGGGTGTGAAGTTAATCTCTCAACGACTGAGGCAGAAAGCCTCTGATAAGAGAGAAGGAAAACGAGTTCGTGTCCCCGGCTTGGAGGAGTTCATCGCTGTGGATGACAGCGAGGCTTCTGATGCAGGGAGTCCTCGCTTCGAGGCGGGGGCTGGAACTGATACTCATGCGGCTGGCTCTGGTGTGGTGGGGACATCTTCCCCACGACGTGCGGGAGGGGCGGAAGAAGAGGATTCTGACGTCCACTTTAAGAGAAAGCGGGTAGGTAGCGGATCTCGTAGGAAGTCATTGGCGAAGAAGCTCCGTCGCCAAGCTCCTACGATTGTTGTAGAGGGTTACCCCTCTACAGCGATTCCTCCTGCTGCCGCATTAGCAGCTGAACCGTCGGTTGCTGAACCGACTAGTGGTGAACTCGCTCCAGGTCTGGGTAAGGTTAACCTTGTTCATATAATACGCCTTTTTTTGTGCGTTTCCATTGACTTATCATCAATCTTTTTGATTGTAGGAGCTGAGGCAGCTGGAGAACAAGGGGAACATTATGATCCCCTATTCACTTATGGGGCTGCAGCCGGTTCCCCTGCTCACTCGGAAGAGTCTGGGAGTGGCGCGGCTGATGTTGGTCCTTCAGGCGTTGGGACTTCTAAAAGAAGTCCTGAGGCATCGAGCTCTATCGGGTGGTCTACAGGATACTCGGCAAGTGAAAACGAGCCGGCTATTCGTGTTGATTCTGCCAAAAATTTTCCGATGGAGCCTCTGGAGACTGGTGCGGCCGACGAGATGTTCGAGGCAACATCATCCTTTGGTATTGTCGTACCCCCTTGGCTTCTTCTGTATATAGTATCCCGACTAACTACAGTCTTGTTACAGGTGTCCGGCCTCAAGATGCATCAGCTTCAAGGGAGCCGGTAGATCTTCCTGAGGGATCGAGGGGTGACATGAGCACTTCGGCCACGGCGGATGCTGCTGTGTTGGACGCGCTGTATGGCGACCTTCCTTGTTATCAGCCTAAATCAGCTGAAAGACCAGAGGTTGAAGGGACGACAGTTCCGGAGGTATTCTCACTCCCAATCACATCAACAAGTGAGGTGCGGACTGTTTTGCCGAGTGCGGCACTGAGGGTGATCGCAAGCCCTACTTCTCCAACCCTGGTGGTTGAGCCTGCTGCCCAAGAGGTGGTTACCAGTCCTACCTCCGCGGTGGCTGGCGTGCTGGTTTCGATGAGGACTCCGCCAAGATCGCCTTCGGCTAGTCCTGCTGCTATCAGTGTTCCCGCTGCTTCTTCTGCGACGGCGTCGACCAGGCTGGTGGACTATTCTAAGGTTGCCTCCCTGCCCGAAATGGCTGAGGCCGAGAATGATTACATAGGTGACCTGGTTGATAGCTTTTATAAAAGCTTAGAGTGAACCATCGTCCTAGTTTTGAAGGGCTCGCCTGTACCATTCTCAAAGTTGAAGGTGGTCCTCTCCCGTGATATTGAGAGCATTCGGGACTTTGAGGGGTACCATCAGGCTACTGCTCTAGAACTCCTGGTGGATGAACTTGAGAAGGCTGTAGAGGAGTGGCGCCGTCTCTATCGCTCAGACCCGGCGTCCTTAGCTGACGAGCAGCTCGCTTGTCTTGTTGCCCGAAAGCACGAGGCCCGGCTTGCTGCTCAAGAAGCTGCTAAGGCCGTCTCTTCTGATTTGAAATCCTTGGAAACAAGGCAAGCGGAGGTTGGAAGTGCAATTGACGCCTCCACTAGTGCTCTTCTTGGCGCTGAGGATAAAATTGCGAAGGCTGAGGAGATGATCAGGAAAGCAAATCTCCTCTTATCCAAGGCCATACCGGTGCGTCTTGAGGAAACTGCGCGGCTTGAAGAGCTCAGAGCTCAGAGTGAGGAGTTTGCGCGGCAGGAGTTGTCACAGAGGGCAACTTTGGCGGAAGTTGAAGCTCGTCTGGCCCAGGCAGTGGACTTTGATGAGGCTGAGTTGAGGTCACAGGCGCTCGCCCAAGCTGCTGATGACAGAAAGACGAGGCTGAATGCCCTCGGAGAGCGGCTCAGATCGTACATTGTACGCTTGTAGGTCGTTGTATACATGCCTCCATGTGTCCCCTATCTTTTGGAATTAATGGAAATTCTTTCTTTTGTTTTGGCTTCTGTCGAATCTCCAATCTTGTTCTTGCTTGAGGACGTAGTCTTTGAGACGTGGCTATCCGTCGGTTCAGAGGTCGCAATGACATAACCGATTAAGACGTCAGCAATCTTGAGGTTAGCCCTTTGCGGGGCTGAAGGGGAGATACTTGCCTTTTGTAAATGTCAGCAAGCATCGGTGAGTCCTGTCTTTTGTAAGTGTCAACAGGCCCAAAGTTGAGACTTAGCTGTCTGCTGGTTCAGAGGTCGCAATGACATAACCGGTTGGGACGCTACTAAGCTCAATGGTAGATGAAACTTGGCTATCTGCCAGTTCAGAGGTCGCAATGACATAACCGGATGAGACGCCACCAAGCTTCAAAATAGGTGATACTCGTCTTTTGTAAATGTCAACGAGTATCGAGACCTGTCTTTTGTAAATGTCAACAGGTCTCGGGGTTGAGACTTGTCTTTTGTAAATGTCAACAAGCTCAAAATTGAGACTTAGCTGTCTGCTGGTTCAGAGGTCGCAATGACATAACCGGATGAGACGCCACCAAGCTTCAAAATAGGTGATACTCGTCTTTTGTAAATGTCAACGAGTATCGAGACCTGTCTTTTGTAAATGTCAACAGGGCTCGGGGTTGAGACTTGTCTTTTGTAAATGTCGACAAGCTCAAAATTGAGACTTAGCTGTCTGCTGGTTCAGAGGTTGCAATGACATAACCGGATGAGACGCCACCAAGCTTCAAAATAGGTGATACTCGTCTTTGTAAATGTCAACGAGTATCGAGACCTGTCTTTTGTAAATGTCAACAGGGCTCGGGGTTGAGACTTGTTTTGTAAATATCAACAAGCTCAAAATTGAGACTTAGCTGTCTGCTGGTTCAGAGGTCGCAATGACATAACCGGATGAGACGCCACCAAGCTTCAAAATAGGTGATACTCGTCTTTTGTAAATGTCAACGAGTATCGAGACCTGTCTTTTGTAAATGTCAACAGGGCTCGGGGTTGAGACTTATCTTTTGTAAATGTCAACAAGCTCAAAATTGAGACTTAGCTGTCTGCTGGTTCAAAGGTCGCAATGACATAACCGGATGATGAGACGCCACCAGGCTTCAAAATAGGTGATACTCGTCTTTGTAAATGTCAACGAGTATCGAGACCTGTCTTTTGTAAATGTCAACAGGGATCGGGGTTGAGACTTGTCTTTTGTAAATGTCAACAAGCTCAAAATTGAGACTTAGCTGTCTGCTGGTTCAGAGGTCGCAATGACATAACCGGATGAGACGCCACCAAGCTTCAAAATAGGTGATACTCGTCTTTTGTAAATGTTAACGAGTATCGAGACCTGTCTTTTGTAAATGTCAACAGGGCTCGGGGTTGAGACTTGTCTTTTGTAAATGTCAACAAGCTCAAAATTGAGACTTAGCTGTCTGCTGGTTCAGAGGTCGCAATGACATAACCGGATGAGACGCCACCAAGCTTCAAAATAGGTGATACTCGTCTTTTGTAAATGTCAACGAGTATCGAGACCTGTCTTTTGTAAATGTCAACAGGGCTCGGGGTTGAGACTTGTCTTTTGTAAATGTCAACAAGCTCAAAATTGAGACTTAGCTGTCTGTTGGTTCAGAGGTCGCAATGACATAACCGGATGAGACGCCACCAAGCTTCAAAGTTGCAACGGAGTTTGGGAAAAGTCTCGTTTTCACGGGGAGAAACGAGGGAATCACTGTCATAGGTTTAGTGTAACAGCAAAATGTATTTGTGGTCTTACCATTCTATGGATGAGAATTGGTAAGTGATTTTGGAGGTCTCATTCTCGCGGGAGAAACGAGGGAGGGAATCACTGTCATAGGTTTAGTGTTAACGTAACAGCGAAGCATATGTGGCCTTACCATTCTATGGATGAGAATTGGTAAATGACTTTGGAGGTCTCATTCTCGCGGGGAGAAACGAGGGAATCACTGTCATAGGTTTAGTGTTAACGTAACAGCGAAGCATATGTGGCCTTACCATTCTATGGATGAGAATTGGTAAGCGACTTTGGAGAGGGGATCAAATGGGAACAGGTCCCTTAGGATTTTTAGCAAATCCCCAGCTATCAACGGGTTTGATATGCCTTTACCAACTACCGTTTGAGTCGGGCTAGCCATGCTATTCCCCTCAGCATGATGAGTTGTTGAGGACTTATGTTGGGCTTAAAGGCCAACATTTTCCTCTATCCTTAATCGTTAAGGATGCTGAATCGTTTGGTTAATGTCTGCATAACCTTGATTCGTCTTAGGGACAACCAGTGCACGGCCAGGTTCCTACTGGTTTATGGTTGTATGACCTCATTGGGAGGAAGAGAAAGGCTCTCGGAGATCTTGATCAGAGGTGCAGTGTTAACTTGATCAAGAGAAGGATCCTTGATTAAGGATAATACTTCTTTAAGAACTTGCCATTGATCGGCATCATGAGTAGGTCGCCCTCTGCAGTCGTGAGGCGGTATGCTCCATTTGAATAGACTGTTTCTATTATAAACGGTCCTTCCCATTTAGGCTGAAATTTGCCTTTGGTCTTGTGCGTCATAATCATCGGTCGTCTGACGGCTAAGACCAGGTCTCCTTTCTGGAAGACTCTCTGTTTGACCTTCTTATTGAAGGCTTTTGAGATACGAGCTTGATATAGCCCGATATGCTGCTGAGCTTGTAGTCGCTTCTCGTCCAAAGCTTCGAGCTCTTGAAGGCGTAGGCGATCATTGTCCTCTGATGTGGTTTTAGTAATCAGAGCTACACGCAACGATGGCATCTGGATTTCCAATGGGAGGACTGCTTCACATCCATATACCAGGGAAAAAGGCGTATTGCCTGTCGGGTGTCCGAACCGTGGTTCGGTAGGCCCAAAGACATTCACCAAGCTTTTCGTCCCAATCTCGCTTATTCAAGGAGACGAATTTCTTAAGCAGCTTGATGATTGTTTTGTTGAATGCTTCCACAAGCCATTGGCAGTAGGATTATAGGCAGTTGAAGCCACATTCTGAATTCGGTATTTATCGCAGAACGATAGAATACTTGGCTTATGAATTGGGGACCGTTGTCGTGGATGATCCGCCTAGGGACACCAAATCGATGGATGACATGGTGTTTGATGAAATTAACCACATTAGAGGTTTTGACTTCAACCAGTGGTATAGCCTCCGCCCATTTTGAAAAGTAGTCGGTTATTGCTAGGATAAACCAGTGACCTCTTGTCGAAGAAGGGCTGATTGGCCCTACGACGTCTATTCCCCATGCTTCAAATGGCCATGAAGCAACAGTCGGGTGGAGCAGCTCCGAAGGCTGGTGTATGAAGTCCGCATGAATCTGACATGCTTTACACCTTCGTGCATATTGGATGGCATCGGCTATCATAGTTGGCCAATAATATCCCAGCCTATGCAACCTGTCTTTAAGCTTTGGACCTGGCTGATGAGCTCCGCAAGTGCCATCGTGCGCTTCTTGAAGCGCTTCCTGTGCCTCTGAATGAGAAAGGCAACGGAGGAGGACACCGTCATATGAACGACGGTAAAGTGTCTTCAGAATTGGATCGTAGTAGAAACGGAGAGACCTTCGTCTGACGGACGCCGCTTCTTTAGGATCGTCTAGAAGTAGACCGTGCAAAGCATAGTCAATGAGAGGAAAGCGCCAATCCCTCGGCTCAAGATCTGTGGAGACATTATAGACTTCTCGAATTCTTAGCATGTGCTTGGAGCATACAAGATGTCGAGTTGCGACTGTGAGGTGATACTCGGTGTCGGCTGGCAAGGCTAGTGTTGTTGCTAATGCAGCAAGGGCGTCCGCCTTAGTATTTTGAGATCGGGACACATGCCCGATGTAGAAACCTTCAAATAGGTTAGCCAATTCGATGGCTGTATGGTAATAAGGCACCAAGTCCTCATGGCGGACTTCGTATTCGCCTTTAACCTGATTGATGATCAGTTTTGAATTGCCATAAGCTTCGAGGTAGCGTACCCCCATTCCATGGGCGAGCTGAAGACCAATGAGCAGAGCATTATATTCCGCTACATTGTTGGAGCATGATTCTGTCAGAGAAAATGCTCTGGGCAGGACATGATTCTGCGGGGAGATAAACACAACCCCCACTCCGGCAATAATCTTGCCTTTAGGGCCCATTCGCGATGCTCCATCAAAGAACATCTGCCACACTTCCTCTTCTGAGGTTGCATAGGACTCGAAGACCTCATCGGGGATATCTTCGTGAAGTTTTGAATGCTCCGGAACTGGATAAGCAGCCAAGAACTCTGCAAGGGCTGGCCTTTAACCGCCTTCTGAGGCGTGAAGATCATGTCGTATTGAGACAATAAAAGTGCCCACTTAGCCAATCTTGAATTCAATGATCCTGGCTTCGTCATAAGAAGACGCAATGGGTTTACTCTGAAGATGACATGTATGGTCTGGCCGACCAAATAATGTCGTGTCTTCTGAACAGCGAAGACGAGAGCTAAACACTCTTTCTCGATAGGGTTGTTGCGAGATTCCGCTCCTATGAGAGTTCTGCTCAGATAATAAATGGCCTGCTCGTGGCCATTGTCGTCCTTTTGAGCGAGGAGGGCACCGAGGGAGTAGTCCATAGCCTTTACATAAAGCAAGAATGGCTTCCCTGATGTAGGGGCCACTAAGACTGGAGGCTTTGTGAGGTACCTCTTGATGTCTTCATAAGCTTCTTGACAAGCTTGATCCCATACGAAGGAAGCACCCTTTTTCATGAGCTGGGTGAACGGCTGACAACGGCCTGAGAGATTTGCGATGAATCTTCTGATATAGGCCAACCTGCCTTGCAAGCCTCTGAGCTCTTTGAGATTCATTGGTGGATGCATGCTCTGGATGGCTTTGACTTTGTCTGGGTCAAGATGAATTCCTTTTGATGTGACAATAAACCCAAGGAATTTGCCACTTGACACTCCCAAGAAGGATTTTGTCGGGTTCATTTTCAGTTGATGAGCCCGCATTATATCGAACATCGTTCTCAGGTCGCGAAGATGTTCATTCTTGTTGCGACTTTTAATGGCAATGTCGTCGACATAGCATTCCACCGTTTTTCAGAGATGATCGCGGAAGATCGTACTCATTGCCCGCTGGTAGGTTGCTCCGGCGTTATTCAGTCCGAAGGGCATTACAGTGTAGCAGTATACCCCCAATGGTGTTCGGAACGAACTATGCTTCTCGTCGTCGGGATACATCTTGATCTGGTTGTATCCTGAAAAGCCGTCCATGAAAGACATCCTTTCGAACCCGCATGTGTTGTCAATCATGACATCGGTGATGGGCAGTGGGAATTCGTCTTTGGGACAAGCCGTATTAAGATCACGGTAGTCGATGCATATCCGTATTTTCCCGTTCTTCTTGAGGACGGGGACGATGTTAGCTACCCAATCTGGATGTTGTTCCTCCCGGATGAAGCCACATGCAATGAGCTTGTGAACTTCGGCCTCGATAGCTTCCATGATGTTCGGGCGAAACCGACGTTGTTGCTGCTGACTGGCTTGACGTCAGGCTTGATGTTTAGACGGTGCATAGCGACCTGTGGATCAAGTCCGGGCATATCTTCGTAGCTCCATGCGAAGACATCTATATACTCTCTTATGAGTATTATCAATTCTTCCCTTTCCGTAAGTGATAGGCTTTCACTTATAAAGATGGGTTTGGGATGATCTTGACTTCCCAGGTTGACCTGCATCACCTTGTCTTCAGTGGGTGGCTCGCGCAGTTCGAATCGCTTTTCCCATTGAAGGTCTAATTGCTAGGCCCATGGTTCCTCATCAGTGGCTTCTGCGGGCTCTAATTGACTGCTTGAGGTCATATTAGCAGTGAGATCTTTGAACATTCCTCCTATGCTGATATCGGAGTCCCACTCGGAGGAAGAAGCCGAATGTGATGGAATTGATCCATTGTCCTTGACTTGAACTGTTACTGATGATGTGGGTGTGACGTAACCCAACCCCTGCGTGTACTATCATAGTAATTTGCAGGCTTCCCTTTAGGCACAAAGTTCCGCATCAAACCGCGCCTTCCTTTTCCGAAATTCAGGCCTGCTCCATGCTTCAAGTCGTACCCCATTTTCTTCATAATATGGCGCGTTGGCCGCGCGTAATGAAAGAATTGTGGAGTGTCTGGGTCTGAACTTGAATCTGCAACCGCGGGTCCCTGTGGTTGGGTTCTATCAAAGATTATCGGTAACTGACCTTCTTTGGATGGCGGGATCACCAAGACGGCTCCTTCTGCGGATTCCATGGGCGTACTGGACGTACTTGGCTTGTGTAAAGGCATGTGCAGAGAGCTATCCGTAATGGATTCAAATAGCCCAACAGTCGCAGGATAATCAAAAGAAATATTATCATTAATTACCCATTCACCTTCATCCTCTGAAGGAGTATTACATAGGGGATTATTGAGACATGCTATAATTGGTTCACCAATCAGAATGGCTGGCATGCCTGTTTCGGATTCTGAATCCGCCTCGTTGCCACTTTCATCATCGTCCGGCAACGATTCTTTAAGTGCTCCACCGGCCTCTTGATATAGGAGAGCGTCAGTGAAGTAGTTTTCCACTCCTTTGAATGGTTGTCTCTCAGCAAAGACAGTTCGTACTGTCGCATTATCTTCAACATATTTGAAGTATTGATGGAGGGTGGAAGGGACGATCCAGTTGGCATGGATCCATGGTCGTCTCAGCAGCAGGTTATATGAAGTGTCAGCATCAATGACATAGCATGTCACTTTGACTTCAGACTCCCGATTCTGCAACGGAGTCGAATTTTCCCCAGTGGATGACTGCTCCCGGCGTTGAAACCGTATATTGTAGTAGTGGTTGCGGACAACCTATACAATGGTATGCCGAGGAAGTAGAGAAGCCTTTTGGGATGATGCTGAGTGCAGACCCCGGATCGACTTTTTACCCTCTCAATGCATGTTGAACCGATATATCCGGTGTAGTACAGAGGTCGATCGTGCTTGTTGTCTTTGAGAAGCATATCTTCCGCTGTGAAGGTAATAGCGGGCACCTTTGATTGTGCATGATGACATTCTGGGCAAGGAGACTGAACGTCGTCGTTAGGGATTTCAGGCATGCATGTCAGAAAGGATTCTGAATTGGCTAGCGCATCCCTGAGTGCTTCTCTTGTCTCTTTTGAGAGGCGAAGGAGCTCGTGTATAGTGATACGAGCTGGGATATTGCCAGCTGAGCCAATATGTCAAACTGAAAGGGCGTATCAAACCCTTGGCCTGGTGGTTTCTTCAACACATGGTCGAATCGTACCTCCTTAGGCCTTTCTTTCCCTTTGGCTGGGATTGGAGTGGATGCTGGCACTTGTACTGACGTCGTTTGCTGTTGTGTCTCGTCAGTAGACTTTTCATACCGCCTCAACTATGATCTTCCGGATCGGGTGCCCGTTTGTTGAGGCGTATCGGCTTGCGCTGCGCAAGCATGCTTTTCTCCTTCGGAATCACTGAGGGAAGCCGATGTAAGATTGCCGTCGTCTGGCAGGATGGAGATGACATTGCAAGACTTGCCCTTTGAGTTGGGCTACTTTGGATCCCGCTGTACGTCTTGGACGAGGTCTGGATGTATCCACATGACTTCTCCTGTCTCCAATGTTAAGGGAATAAGACCCTTATTGTTTTGAGCTGTAGCTGGAAGATGCTTGACTTCCAACCGTGGCGCAGGGACAGAATAAGTCCCGTCAGGAACTGTGACCTTTGGAGCTTTGCCGAACTCAAGAGTTACCATATTGGCAGTGACTTTCTTCTGCTCCGTTTTCAACGTCAGAACCCCGGCATCGACCAAGGCTTGAATTCTATCCTTGAGGACATAGCACTTGTCAGTAGGATGGTGGACCATCCTGTAGTATTTAGGGTCGTTTATGCACCCTATCTCATTGGGACGCCGCGCATCTGGCAGCTTCATTTTGTTCCTTTTGTGGAGCAGATGGAATATGGTGACCACCTGATCGTCTTTGAACGAGTACTGCTTCGGAGGGAACTTGGGCTCCTGATTGTTGAAGCCGCTCTTCTTGGCCTTCGACTGCACATCTCCGGATAACTCCACAGACATAGTCTCTTTGCCTTTAGCTTGAGAAGATTGCGGTAGATCGCTACGCCCTTTGTTGTTCATCCCCCATTTGCCCCTAGGGGCGGATGGTTCGAACTTTTTAGCCGACTTCTCAGCTATCTCAGCTTGTTCGACCAATTCTTTCAAGTGTGGGCTTTGACAGCCCCCATGCGAACTTCCACTTGGTCTAAGAAGTTGTGTCTGCATGTCTGTAAGAGCATGGGCAATGGCATCCCTGCTGGGCACATCAAGGATAAGTTTCTGAACCGTTCAATGTAGTCACAGACAGATTCGCCCTTCTTCTGCGCAGTGGAGAGGAGCTTGTCCATGGTCACTTCGGTATCGTCCTCATAGAAACGAGAGAGGAACCGAGTTTCCAGGTCGATCCAGGAGTTGATAGAGCCCGGGGGAAGACTGCGAAACCAGTCAAATGCCACCCCCTTCAAGGTGCCAATAAAAAGCCTAGCCATGATGGCGTCATTGCTTATAACATTACCAGTCTGAGACCGGAAATAGTAGATGTGCTGATTTGGCGAGCTCTTTCCATCATAGGTATGCAACGTTGGCGGTTTGAACTTCGGTGGATACGGCACCGAATCCCACTCCAGCTGTAACGCCCCGATCCTGGCGGATACGGAGACATTACTGCAACGTATATACGCAGGTCCGAGATACCCTCACGTATATACGCTAAGCATCAGTACAGGCAAGAATCAGAGTATGGAAGCAAGTGGTGCATTATACATTCCAACATATGAGTACAATTACAAAGTTATCACCAGAGGTGACAAATATTACAATAATATTACATCACCAGAATGACGCAATTGCGAGAATACAAGGGATGTACAGGAGTAAACGATAAAAGGGGCACTCACGAGTTTACTAAAGGAAAACTCGAGAGGCACACAGGGGGCCCTGGAAGGATAGAGCTCCAGACGATCTGCTGGGGATCCACGCTTCAGCTGCGCCACTCTGATCAGCAACTGGAAGAATCCACACGCTCCAAGCTCCATGACCTGGACATGAGGATCCAGGGGAGTCAGATGAAACTCCCCAGGCGAGTGGTGATACAAAAGCCAAGTGGCGAGCATAGGTAAGCATGCAGGAGCAAGTAGATATCAAGCAGGAACTACTCATGGTATGATAAGAGAAGAGAAGGTAAAGTAGATAGGGCAACACCAGATATCTCCTAAACTAACATAAAACCGATAAAACCGAATAAAACCGATTACGAGCAAAACCGATTGTACAAGCTTAGGTCACGGCCCCATGAGACTAGTACTTCGAAGGAATAATCCAAACAAGGAAACCCTCATCTATATACCTTTGTCTCATGTCACCGTAATCCGAGCGCGTACAACCCGAGTTACAAAACAACACAGCAAATTGCATATTCGTATTTTATTATAATTGGGGCCGTCTAAGTTCCAGGCTTCAGTATGTGTCCCATTCCACATACTTCCACTCAAACTTATATAGCAAGTTATTTGAAAACTGATAAAGTTCGATGAATCATGTTTCAGATGGGCCCCGTACATGCCCGGGACAACGGTTCAGGAGTATCCGGTGCTGAGCCGGAACGTACCGCTAGGTACCGGGACTTATTTACGCCCGAACAGGAATAGAGTATCGCAGATCCCATAGAAATGAGCCTAGGGCGTGTGCATACCCGGCAGGAATAATCAGGAGTAGGGGTGCCAGCACACCCCACGGAATCCCTGGTGGCCGCCAGGTGATCCCTCAAGTATTTGGCCACGCGCGGCTCGATATGGCCACCATAAACATGATTAATCAGGGCCCATCAGTTTCCCCCAAACCAGGTGCAAGTTGTCTTATTAGAGTTTGTTATGTAATTATCAATTTACGGGAAATAACAAGAACAGAACATGATCAGGAATTCAGGAGTACATAACAAGAATCATAACAGGAGATCAGGTACAGACAGGAGGTGATCCTACAGATTCAAGAGGTGGCCCCCACAGATTCAAGAGGTGGCCCCACCACGTATGTGATGTGGCACTTTGTTCCATGTGGCACTTTGCTCTGAGGGGGATGGATTCTAGAGGTGGCCCCCACAGATTCAAGAGGTGGCCCCCACCACGTATGTGGTGTGGCACTTTGCTCCGTGTGGCACTTAGTTCCATTCAGGATAACAGGTCACTGTATACATACAGGATAACAAGGCAGGATTCCCGTAAATATGATAATCACAAGGTCAAGTATATCATGCCGGGTGTCAAGGGATAGCATGACAAGATGGTGATATTAGACAGGCAACCAGTCATGTCAAGAGATTGGTATTAGTCCGGTGGCAAGTCATATCATAACAAGAGGTCTTGCCAAGTGGTAGCATGCCAGGTGTTAGATGATAACACAACAGTTGTCAGGTGATATACATGTGTTAAATAGTAGCATGTATGAAGTAGTGGCATGTAGTAAAGCAGTAGCTGAGCACAATCAAGCGGAGCTGAGCAAGCTGGAAGTACAGACAGCAAACAGTATTTAACACTGGAGCGTCTGGCGAGGTTACCGGGACGACTCGGCTGAAGTGCGAGCGGTAAATCCGGCAGCAACTCGCCTAGACGAATCTAGTGGTAAAGCGCTGAACGCTGATCATGATAACCAGGCGGAGCTGAAGACCTAACGGTCCCAATCACTTCCCTTTCGAGATAGTGAGTGACCGGAGGCTGCACTGGGAAACCTGACGGTCCCAATCACCTCTCTTTCGAGATAGTGAGTGACCGGAGGCTGAAGAACGGAGAGACCTGCCGGCCCCAATCACTTCCCTTTCGAGATAGTGAGTGACCGGAGGTTAAAGGCTGAGAGACCTGCAATGTTAGTACCACATGAACAATAAATATACTACCATAATACAAGCATTCGTCACAGAGCAATACATGTCCAGACATTGGCACTCGGCCATACACAAATACAGGGACTCAGCCCAATACATGATACAATGAAAACATGGAGTAAAACAAATGTCAACCCGACGAAGCGGGGAAACCCAAATGGAGGCGAGAGCGAGAACACTCGCATAACCAATAAAATAGTAAGGCAAGAGGATAGCGAGATCACTCGCATAACCAATAAAATAGTAAGGCAAGAGGATAGCGAGATCACTCGCATAAACAATAAAATAGTAAGGCAAGAGGATAGCGAGATCACTCGCCTAAATCACCAGAAATGCCGAAAGGTCCGGAATCCACGAAACTCGGGACGCGCCATAATTATGGAAGGAGAGAGTGCACAGGGAGACGCGGGTTTTTGAGGGTGAAACGCGAGGGTTCGCAGACGCGGGAGTTAGCGTCGCGAAAATAGCAGACACGGGAATCACAGACGCGGGAATAGCAGACGCGGGGTTCGCGTCGCAAGAATGGCAGTCGCGGGAATAGCAGACGCGGGGTTCGCGTCGCGAGAATGGCAGACGCGGGAATAGCAGACGCGGGATAGCAGACGCGGGGTTCGCGTCGCGAGAATGCCACAAAACGCGAGGTCTGCGTTCAAGTGCGGATGCGAGGAAAACGCGGATGTGGACATGGGTTCTGAGTCGCGTTAACACAAGAAGAACACAAACGCGGGAATAGACTCTGCGTCGTGTCAATACAGAAACGCGCGGAGCGCGTTAAGGGATTGTCCAGACGCGGGGTTGAGATCCGCGTTAGGAAACAAACAGAGAGGAGGAAAGGTGATTCCTTTGCTGCGCCCGACGAAGGGAAGTTCGGCCCCAATCCAAAAAGGAGGGTACCGGCCCTAAGTCTTGCCAACGGAGGAGAACGCGGCCCCAATCCAAAAGGAGGGGCCGGCCCTTGAGGAGATGATGGAGCGGTGGTTTTTTATGAAGAGGTTTTGATGGTGGTGGTAGTTTTGGAAAAGGTAAAGGAAAAGGTGGAAGCTTTGGTGGAGTTTTGGAGTTGTGGTGGTTTCCATGGAGATGGAGGAGGAAGAAGATAAAGGTAAGGAGTTTGGAGAAGTTGTAGTGGTGGTTGTTATGGTGGAGATGAAGAAGGAGTTGGTGGAGGTTAAGGTGTTCGTGAAGAGAAGGAAGAGAAAATGAAGTGAAATGAAGAAGGAAAGATTTATATAGGATTTGGATTTGTGAAGGTGATGTAAAAATGGAAAAGAGAGGGGTTTAATTGTAAAGTGGAGGGGTGAGGTGTTTCTCTTGGCCAATCATGGCCAGCCATGGAGATGGGTGAGGTGGAGATATTTTGGAGGAGATATTTTGGTGGAAGGTTGGAGAAGAAAATGGAAGAATGGAGAAGTTTGGAGAATTTGGTGGAAAGAAAAGAAAGGAAAGAAAAAGGAAAAAGGAAAAAAAATGAAAAAGGGAAGATATTCTCTTGGAAGAAAAAGTGAAAATAATTAGAGTGGCGGATTCCCGGGATTCGGTTGCGGATGCGGAAAACTTTCGGGAAAATACCGAAATCGTCCCGAAATCAAGTATCTCGGAACGACCCGCAAAAATTCTCAAAAATCAAGAATATTATTTTAAGAATCATGGTGAAATTCGTTTTAAGAAATACTTTATAGTTTTTAAATTAAAAATTCTGGAATCTGCCGCCAATATCGGTCGGCACCGAATCTGGCAGAAATCCGATAAATTCTGAAAATGCCCAAAAAATGAATTAAGATAGTAATATTATTCTAAGAAAATATGTGAAAGCGGTTTCTCAAAATTTGACTCCATTTGGAAATTAAAAATCCAGAAGTCGGTCAGCGGTGCTGGTCGACACCGGTTTTGAAGATTTTCCATTTTAATTTAGGAAAATTCCAAAAAATCATAAAAAATCTAAAATATGAGAAAATAATATTTGAAACTAAAATCGGTCAAATCTGATTACCGGAAAGACCAAATTGAGTAATACACTAGGATCGGGTCCCCGGTTCAGAGAAGGGCAGACTCCGAGTCCACGAATCCGGATCCAAGACAAAACAATCATATAAAGAATTCATAATACAAAACAAATACAAGAAGTAAATCGAAAAATCTGAATACGTAACTAAGTACGTATTCCGGGAGCGGGGTGTTACACCAGCGGATAAGGACGGACTGCCCCTACCTTCTTTAATTCATCCCTCTGAGCCAGGGATGCGATCTGAGCTTGGAGGCCCTTAAGGACTTCGGCGTCTAAGGTGGAACCCTCCTTGGATTCTCCGGCTTTGGTTGCTCATTGCTGAATTGTTCCTCCTCATCGTGATTGCTCCCGGCATCATTGTTATTCCGGTTACTGAGGAGTTGAGCGAGCATCTGTTGAATGTTGTCCAGAGCTTCTTGCTGGGTTTTGGAAGTTTGCTCCTGAGCTTCCAGGCGCCGACGAAGATCGTCGTGACGTTATCAGCCATATTGACTGATGCTCTGTCTGTTCGCACTGAACTGACAGTCGCCGAGGAGGCATACCCACTGTCTTCATCTTCTTCGTCCGATGATTGGAGTGATTTCCTGGGCTGTGACGAGGCTAGGGCTGTCGAGGAAGAAGGCTGTTCATAAGTATAAGGTATCGCCACCCTGCATCTGGTGTTTCGGAAAACACCTTCCTCATGCACCAAGACTTCGCCTAAGCCTGGGCTGTAGTCTGGATCTGGGGACTCTTGTCCTCTTCCGGTTATGTTAACGGATGCAGAGGGTAGATCTCGCGAGATGCTCCTTTTGCGATGTTTCACCGGGACTTGTACCGATAGTCGATCGAAAGCTGACCGTCGTCTTGGAGGCGTGGTGGAAGTTGGTCCCAGCCGGCAATGGACCGAGTGGAGTGTCACCAGCTGACATGCTACTTGTCGACAACAGGGGGAAGAGATTTATCTATCCGTCAACAATTTCCTCAAATCGAACCCGGTTGGGTCCCTGTAGTCGAGCGCAAAGGCTCTTTTGGATCGCACATAGGGCGATGTCCTGCTTCTTTTATCCCTGTAGATGGGATTAGCACTGAATAGTGCTTTGGTTCTAGCTTCGCCATTAGACGCGAACTTAGTGCTTGACGCACTGGAAAGCGGAGCACGCTGCGGTGCTTTACCCGCTATGCTGGTGCGAAGGCAATTAGTCTTAGACAGTACTTTGGCTTCGGCTTTGCGGTCATGAACCCTGCGCGTATGCTGTGGTACAGTAGCTTCGCTCATGAGAACGAGGCCGGCGCGAGGCATCGCTGCCCTTGAATTGGACGACGGTATGATTGCTGTCGTAACTTTATGATTGGAGCAGACAGGCATCTTGCCTTTCTCTTCGCGGGAGAGGCACGGTTTAGGCGTTACTACGCCTGAAGCTTCGGTCGAAGACTTCTGTTTAGGCTTCCATACCCGCCTTGGCAGAGGAGACTTAGGTTCGCAAAGAACCTGATTTGCCACATACGAGGCTGAGGGGTGTCGGCAGAATTCTGCTTCCGGTTTCTGATTTGAAACCTTGGCCGTGGAAACCTTCCTATGCTTCCGTGCTCGAAGCATTGGGCTACCCCCAGAGAGGACTTCTTCAAATCTTGCTTGATCGAACCGAACCACCAAGTTCTCGCAAGTAAAAGAATCAGACTGCGGACATGCTCCCTTGTTGCGCCAAATAACCGCAGTAGGTCCGTAGAGAACCTTTTCAGTCTCCGTAGAGACTTTCCTTGAAAATTTAGCCAGAGAAGCTCTGGCTGCACCGGCTTTTCTGAATTCAGAGTTAGACCCGAAGGTCTGTTCGTCGCATTGCGACACTTGATTCTCGGCAGTGGAGAATATCGTCCCCAGCGGAGTCGCCATCTTGTTTTCCATTATGTTTGCAAAGGGGGAAAACTTACAAAAAGAGTTTGAGGAGCTAAATTACAAGTATTCTTAAAAAGATTACAAGTAGATCTCCTCAGAGATTCTGGAGAAGTGTGCCGATAGGAGTCTGGTCAGCGCGCGACCACTTTGTCCCTTTGACGATGCGAGCGATGAGATTCCCTTCTCGCCTGGTTCGGGGAATCAGAGAATAGAAGGTTGGTAGAACCCTCTTGCTGCTTCTCAAAATCGCCTTCGATAAGGAATTCCTTCTCGCCTGGTTCCGGAGATTCCTTGAGAAGAAGGACGATGTTAGGGTATCAACACCCTGGTTAGAGAAAGCAATTCTCTAAAAGATCTCTGAATTCGAGAGCGCGCGGTGCGTTAAGAAGAAGCCTCTGCTTGTGGAGTCCTCCCGTATGCATGCCTCTCTCCTTGTACCCCTGACGGGCTATTTATATGGAGAGCAAGGGTATAATCGTCCCCTGAAAATATGGAAACAGATTGAATCGAATCTGTTTGAATCTGGAAAGTAGCCTTTGCTGCGAGGCTAAGATAGCTTCTGCGGAGCTAGAATTGGCAGGTCAGTTGATCCTCTTGATCTATTTTGATCCTTTCCATATCGTTGGAGGATTCCCCCTGATCTTCTTACTCGTTTTAGAAGAGTCAAGAGATTGTGGCAATCAACTGCCAAATTTGATCTCTGATTTGATCTTAATTAGATTTGATCTGATTGGATCCGATCTTATCCGGAGATTTGATTGGTCAAAGGTTGACCATGGCGGATTCATAGCGGAGCCGTCCGCATTGAGCTCGTAGCGGAGCTAGAGGCAGCTTCTGGCGAAGTCCGAAAGAAACCCTTTGGCGGAGCTGGAAGTCCTCTTTGGCAAAGTTGCGAGTTAGCTTCCTGGCGAGGCTTTGGATGGCTTCAAGGCGAAGTCGAGTGATGTTAGCTTCTCATGCGAGGCTATCCCTTTGGGCTCATGCGATGCTAAGTGCTAGCACCTTAGACCTGCTGAGGTCTGTTTAGAAACAATCCGGGTTCACTGTCTGCTTGCTGGATCAGTGGAGTCCAAGTTGCTTCCTTGTCCCTTAGAGATGGGTGAAAACTGGTGATTAGTAAAAACAAGGTATGTGAAGTCTTGCACAAGAATTAGGTAGAAAAGATATGGTTTAGAGTTAACCTTTAGTTCTTGTTCACTTCAAATATGTAATTGATATACCTTGTCCAATCTTTCGCTATAGCATATAGCTATACCGAGTCGAACCACAAGGAGAGCTAGCGTAGAAGCGTTACGATACTAGTGAGAAAAGGAAACGAGAATTCTTCTTTGTTTAAAAGAATAAAGAATCAAAAGAAAAACAAATGAAAGAATTGGTGATTATGTTCATGGTGGAAATCGAGAGAAATCAAGATTGAGATTGGATTTGGACTAACAACTAAAAAGAAAGTAAAATTGAAGAAGACTTTGAATGTAAGAAATCCATGACTAGCTAACCTTGCTACCTTGCTAAACTTACTAAACTCCGTGATAGTGATGCGTGCCTCATGTTGATTCATCGGCATGTATTTGTCTTGCGTGTTGATCTAATTACTTTCCCACTAGAATGATGGGGGATCATTCTTGGACTTGTCTTGTAGCCTCCATAGATGGTCATAGGCCTACAAGATAGACTTTCAATAATGGAATCAAAAGAGATACACTCAAGGGATGCAAATGAAGAACATACAACCTTCAATAATGGAAGTAATGAAGTTGTACATCAAATAGCATATGGTGATCCATCTCCATGTTCCATCAAGGCACTTGTTCAAAGACAAGGCTTTAAATGAGGCACACATGAATCATATGGAGAATTACAACAAGATACTTGCCAAGAAATGAAACAAAACCCATCGGAGAAGAGAAGACCATACAACTTGCAAGATGAAGTAAAGCAATCACCCATGAGTTAGTAGTTAGCAAGAGTAGTGGCTAGCTAGTACATGGAGAAAGAATTAGCTACAAGCCATTACAAAAGAAAAACAAAGCATGAAGTAAATTGCAAGAAAGTAAACAAAGCAAGTAAAGAGAAAGTAATCAAACTAGAATCAAGCTCAAGTAGAGAAGTAGAGAATGGATCAATCCTTGTATAGCTCCAAGTGTCACTTCTTGATGATACAAGCTCTCTCTCTCTTACAACTCTCTCTTGCAATGAAATCTAGGGAGGAGAAGATCATAGAGAGCTAAAAATCCTAAAGAAAACCTAGCAAAATACAAATCTATTCACTAATCTCTCTCTCTTCTCTGATCAGTTTTTTCTCGCAGGTACAAATCCAGTATTTATAGGCCCCAGGTGAAGGATCCAGAAGCAAGTCTGTTGGCGCAAAATCTGGGGCTCAACGGCCCCAGATTTGCCGCGGATTGCCGCGGGATCGCCGCGAGATCTGGGCCGTTGAGCCCAGATTTTCTGGTGAGATCTTCTTGTTAGTTAGTTAGCCACGTGGACTATCTGGAATCTTCGTTTGTTGCACGGATCTCTCTAGATCTGGATTTGAAATCTTTGGATTATCTTTAATCTTTGATTAATCACTTAATTATTACTAATTAAGGTGATTAATTGCTTTATCTCCTTTAGATTGTGTACCTGCAAATATGTAGAGAAGAGGAGTAAAAATCACATATTTATTTGTAATATGCATGGGGATTATGATATAAAATATGCAATATTGGATACTAATCACACCCCCACACTTATTCTTTTGCTCGTCCCGAGCAAAACAAAGAAAAAGAAAATCTAGACTAACAATTTATTACACCACTTTCGCAGGTGACGCGATTGCACTGAGCATGTGCAACAAGCCGTTAAACCTCTAGGTTACCCTAGAGGAGGGAGGAGTGTTGTCTCCTGAGGGTTTTCAGCGGATTACACCCACAAAATTCATAAAGAAAGAAGACAAATGTTAGTGTTTTGAAAACGCATTTTGAACAAGAGACATGTTTATAAACTATTTTTGCAAAAATATAAGTGATCCTAGGTCATAAGTCCACCTATAATCATTCTTCCTTAAACTTAGTCTCTATGCAAGATCTTGTCTTCAATTAAGATAAGAATTCAAAATTGGATTGAATACTTTATCTTTCATAAAACCTAGATAATATGCACACCGTGCTCAGTGAAAATTTCTGGGATTTCAACTCTAACCATCAAGCCATTTATTTATTTATATATACTTTTATGCTTTTTTCTTCCCTTAGTTTAGGCTTTCTAGTCTACCCTTGTAGCGAGCCTTTAACCGATGACTCCCAAACCAGACGGTCTTAGGGCACCAGATGAGAAAACATCCCTCGGGTTTAAGGTCTCGAGTAGAAAAGGCCACGAAACTAAAGGGGATTATTTATTATGATCACCGTTAGGCATGAGTAATTATGCTTCTTGAGGCACAATTTCCCAGCTTAATAGGTGATGTTTTATTTATATATATTTTTTCTTTTTCTTTTTTTTTTTTCATGGCATTTTTGGTCTTTGTTTCCATCCCAAGAAATGTGTAAGTGTGAAGTGCATATTATCTAAGGCAAAAAATTCAAGATAAGAATATCTCACCAATTTTACTTACTTAGCCTATAATTTCCAACAAGATCTATTACTTCAACTATGTTTAAGATGTCATAATTAAGGCTTTCTTAATTTCTAAGATACATCTTACTTTTCTTAAAATAGATCAAAACTTTGTCTCTTATTTCAAAAAGTTTTTATTTTTATTTTTTTTATTATTATTATTTTTTTTAATATCTAAAAGAAGTGTAAAAAGAAGAAATTCTAAAAACTCTAAGTTAGTAAACCCTCCCCCACACTTATTTCATGCATTGTCCTCAATGCATTATGATATATGTATCACTTATTTCATGCATTGTCCTCAATGCATTATGATATATGTATGCATGAAACAAAATGGAAGGGGAAGGAATTATTTACAAGGAATATACAAGTGTAACTCTCACCTGGGCTTTTGGTCGCTTCCCTCTGGCCCGTTTCCCATCGTTCCAATGTGTTCTCTTTCTTGAGCTCCATTGGGAAACGGTCTGAATTATTCTAACCCTAGGTGTTTCCAGTTTCAATTGGTTGTTATTTCATTCATACTCATTCCACCACATCGTTCACAAACAAAGTCCTTATCACCACTCTCACTCAGAATCTCATCACTTCCAATTTTAAGAAATTTTAACTCTTCTCCATATAATTCTTCAAAGCTCAAGTCAACATCCGGAAGTGGACAATAAGCTAACTTACCCCGAGTTGACTCATCTAAACACAAGATCTCATCAGCAAACAAGTCTTCAAAGGATATATCAATTGGAGGTTCAAATACACTCTCAGTTGGCTTATTGAAAGTGAAAATATCCAAATCAACTTTCCCCGTTTGAAAGGGTACTCGGATAAGAGAATCACAAGATTGTGACTCATCTTTTGGATCTTCACTTTCCTCCTCACAATTGTTATTAATGAAGCTAACCTCAAATGTTTGATCTTTTGTTTTATGAGGCTGTGTGTGGAAGACATTGTGTTCATGTGTCATGTTACCAAAAGTCAACCTCATTGATCCATTCCGGCAATTAATGATTGCATTTGCAGTAGCCAGGAATGGTCGACCCAGAATGACAGGAATTTGTGCCCTTTGATTGGAATTTGACACTGGTTTTGTTTCAAGGACAACAAAGTCAACAGGATAAAAGAATTCTCCAACTTTGACCAGGACATCTTGAATTACCCCCTTGGTTTAGTAACAGAGCGATCAGCCAATTGGATGGTCATTTGGGTCGGGAGGAGATCACCTAACCCTAATTGTTGGTACACAGAGAAAGGCAGGAGATTGACACTTGCCCCCAAATCAAGAAGTGCCCTATTTATTGTAGTCTGTCCTATGATGCATGAAATGGTGGGGCTCCCTGGGTCTTTGTATTTTACAGGAATTGGACCAGTGAGCAACTCAGTGATGGATGATGCTAGGAAGACTTTTTTAGGGACTTGGGTCTTTCTCTTCTTGGTGCACATTTCCTTCAAGAATTTAGCATATGATGGCACTTGTTGAATGGCATCAAGGAGAGGGACATTGATTTGGACCTTATTAAATGTTTCTTTTATTTTCTCCATGTGAGCATTTGACTTGTTATTTAGAAGCCTATTTGGATATGGTACTCTAGGCTTATAAGGTTGCTCATCTACCTTTTCTTTCCCCTTGGCTTGAGATGTGGATGGCTCTGCACTAGAGGATGGTTTGTCAAAAGTTGGTGGCATTGGGACATGAGGTGTTGGCTTTGGTACTGGATGAGATTGTGGACTAGAAACCTTATTGTCAATTTGTTTACCAGATCTCAGGGTATGAATGGCATGACAGTGACTGGGTCCTGAATCTTCAACTTTGGGATTTAGCAATGGCTGATTTGGGAACAAATTTCTTTGATTCTCAGCCAATTGCCCAATTTGGACCTTCATTTTATTCAACTCCTGCTGCTGGTTTTTTGTAAAGGTTTCTAGCATTTGTTTCAACTCAGATATTTCGGAATTATTTTGGGGTGGATGTTGAGGATATGGAGATTGGAATTGTGATTGGTAGAATGGTGGAGGATTCTGATAAGACTGATATGACTGTGGTGGACTTTGAGATGGATGAACATACAGTGAATTCTGATCGAAATTGGATGGATGAAACTGAGCATTGTTTGGATATGGAAGTGGTGGCCTATGATGCTCAGGACCAGACTGACTCCACGGAAAATTTGGATGGTTCTGCCATCCCGACTTGTAAGTGTTGGAGTATGGGGGTCTGGTAAATGCTGCATTCATATTCTCCTGACATGATTGGGGCTGATATAATGGACACTCCTCAAAGACATGGCTCAGGTCATGACAGTTGGTGCAACCTGGTTTAATCAAAGGCAATGGGTTGACCTGGTTGACCACAGAATTTCCCTTTGACTCAAGCAGCTCTATCCTCTTTAGCAGTTGTGTGATCTTGGTTTCTGCAGCTATAGAGGATTCTCTGGAATGTGAACCAGTTCTGGAAGTGGTGGAAGTGGATTTGTCAGGACAAGACTCCCACTGAATGGTTTTCTCAGCTAGAGTTTCAAAGAGATCCCACCCCTGATGTTCATTTTTTTCAAGAATTCCCCTTGGCACATGGATTCCAAGAGGGTTTTCGTTTGTAATCTAAACTGTCATAGATAATCTGGCATAGACGCCATTTCTCTATGCCGTGATGGGGACACAGGGCAAGGAGGTCTTTGAAACGCTCAAGATACTTCCAGAAAGGTTCATTAGGTTCCTGCTTGAATTGCATTATGTTCTTTCTCATGAGGGCTGTTTTGTGGATAGGATAGAATTTCTTAAGAAAGACCTTAACAAAATCCTCCCATAAAGATATGGAACTGACTGGAAGATTATAAAGCCATTTCTTAGCTAAATCCTTAAGTGCAAACGGTATGAACTGTAATCTAACAGCATCCTCAGATAGTTGGGGAATTCTCATCATTTGGCATACCTCTTCAAACTCACGAATAAAGAGGTATGCGTCCTCAGACTCAAGACCATGGAATCGGGGAAGTGTACTAATGTATTGCGGTTTCAGCTCAAAGTTGTTTCCATTAGACTCGGGGAGAAGAATGCATGAAGGAATGGAGGTGCGAATCGGATAAAATCGATCTTGAAGTGAGACGTTGTTGGTCATGGTGTCAAGTGGTTGTGTAAGTGCAAGTGTAGAAAGAATGATGATCACAGAACCACTCTCGTATATACAATCACAAACAACGTGCACCGATCACACCAGCGAAAAAGAAAAATAACAAACAACAAAAGAAAAAAATCAATCCAAGCTTGTCTAGGGTTTCTGGTCCTAGATGACTCCTAAATAGACTGTCCACAGGAGGTTTGGTGTAGAATCTGACTATAAGCAAATCAGCCAGGGAAGGGTAAGGTTGGTGGGAGGTTTTCCGTCCGGAGACGTTCCTTAATTAAGTAACCAGCAACCTTCGGGCTTTCGGCCCTCAACCCCTTTCCTAGACACTGATTTTACAGAAGTCAATTTCCAACACTTTTCCCCTTAGGATAATCTCCTAAGTGAGTCCGGATGTCCCTAGGGCCAACGTCTATCAAATTTTATTTACAAGCTTGGGATTGTGAGTGCTGGGATAGTGGTTTGCGGGCTAAGGAAAGGGTAATGACCTCCCCACCTTATCATATTTACAGGTATTGCCCTTAAATTGATTGTGCAAGTGTACGATATATAAACAAACAAGGTTCACTCCAAGTAAGATAAATCAAACAAAGAGTGAGTCCTAGTCAATATGCAATGCTTACGTACCTTGTCCCCCGCACTCTTCAACAGTAAAAGTAAAGAATTGAAAGACACGTGCCTAAAATGCAAATGTCTAACAATTTTTATCAATTACAACCAATTTTTTACTGTTGAATTAATTTAGCAGGTATATGGTGCAGAATACAGAATTTCAAGTATATCAGCAGCTGTATTTTGCAGAACCAGAGGCCCTGCAGAAAATCTGTAAGTAGTGAACTCCTTATTGCCGCGTTACCACGGCAAATTGCCGTGGATCCGCGGCAATTTGGAGGGATCCTGGGCTCTGCTTTCTTGAGCAGAGGCCCAGGTCCACTTATATGTTTCTTCTGTGCAAGATATTCTGTATCTTCAACCTGTACCTGCAACAGAGAAGAAATATCGTTTAGTTTCTCACTTTTAAAAATACCGTTGCTCTCCCCGGCAACGGCGCCAAAATTTGATTAGTAAAAACAAGGTATGTGAAGTCTTGCACAAGAATTAGGTAGAAAAGATATGGTTTAGAGTTAACCTTTGGTTCTTGTTCACTTCAAATATGTAATTGATATACCTTGTCCAATCTTTCGCTATAGCATATAGCTATACCGAGTCGAACCACAAGGAGAGCTAGCGTAGAAGCGTTACGATACTAGTGAGAAAAGGAAACGAGAATTCTTCTTTGTTTAAAAGAATAAAGAATCAAAAGAAAAACAAATGAAAGAATTGGTGATTATGTTCATGGTGGAAATCGAGAGAAATCAAGATTGAGATTGGATTTGGACTAACAACTAAAAAGAAAGTAAAATTAAAGAAGACTTTGAATGTAAGAAATCCATGACTAGCTAACCTTGCTACCTTGCTAAACTTACTAAACTCCGTGATAGTGATGCGTGCCTCATGTTGATTCATCGGCATGTATTTGTCTTGCGTGTTGATCTAATTACTTTCCCACTAGGATGATGGGGGATCATTCTTGGACTTGTCTTGTAGCCTCCATAGATGGTCATAGGCCTACAAGATAGACTTTCAATAATGGAATCAAAAGAGATACACTCAAGGGATGCAAATGAAGAACATACAACCTTCAATAATGGAAGTAATGAAGTTGTACATCAAATAGCATATTGGTGATCCATCTCCATGTTCCATCAAGGCACTTGTTCAAAGACAAGGCTCTAAATGAGGCACACATGAATCATATGGAGAATTACAACAAGATACTTGCCAAGAAATGAAACAAAACCCATCGGAGAAGAGAAGACCATACAACTTGCAAGATGAAGTAAAGCAATCACCCATGAGTTAGTAGTTAGCAAGAGTAGTGGTTAGCTAGTACATGGAGAAAGAATTAGCTACAAGCCATTACAAAAGAAAAACAAAGCATGAAGTAAATTGCAAGAAAGTAAACAAAGCAAGTAAAGAGAAAGTAATCAAACTAGAATCAAGCTCAAGTAGAGAAGTAGAGAATGGATCAATCCTTGTATAGCTCCAAGTGTCACTTCTTGATGATACAAGCTCTCTCTCTCTTACAACTCTCTCTTGCAATGAAATCTAGGGAGGAGAAGATCATAGAGAGCTAAAAATCCTAAAGAAAACCTAGCAAAATACAAATCTATTCACTAATCTCTCTCTCTTCTCTGATCAGTTTTTTCTCGCAGGTACAAATCCAGTATTTATAGGCCCCAGGTGAAGGATCCAGAAGCAAGTCTGTTGGCGCAAAATCTGGGGCTCAACGGCCCCAGATTTGCCGCGGATTGCCGCGGGATCGCCGCGAGATCTGGGCCGTTGAGCCCAGATTTTCTGGTGAGACTTCTTGTTAGTTAGTTAGCCACGTGGACTATCTGGAATCTTCGTTTGTTGCACGGATCTCTCTAGATCTGGATTTGAAATCTTTGGATTATCTTTAATCTTTGATTAATCACTTAATTATTGCTAATTAAGGTGATTAATTGCTTTATCTCCTTTAGATTGTGTACCTGCAAATATGTAGAGAAGAGGAGTAAAAATCACATATTTATTTGTAATATGCATGGGGATTATGATATAAAATATGCAATATTGGATACTAATCACATCAGCTCGTCTGTCACTTGTCTTTTGTAAATATAAACAAGTTTAGACATTGTTCGGACCAATAAGAATCTTGTCTTTTTTAAGTGTCAACAAGGCTCTTGAATCACCATGTGAGAAGCTCCAAAACACTTTTGTTGAAGCTAATCACCTACTAATATCTTGGTTAAATATCTGAAACTAAACACCACAAGATTATTACTAAACATAACTACATGAGTTAATCATCATCAAAACTAGAGTGGAAGGCCTCTGGGCCAACAATCTCCCCTTTTTGATGATGGCAAAAACTCATGGAGTTATATATGCATGGATTAAAGTTAAACTTCAAAGAAGCTCCCCCTTAACTCATGCATAGAAATAAACAATAAGATATTCAATGAATATTAAACATGAATATGCATAAATAAATGTATGCAACAACTAGGAGAGAGAAACATGCATAACACAAACATATGTTTCAAAAACCTTCTCCCCTTTTTGTTTAAACTCCCAAAATCATTTTTCTCATAAACTCAATATATGCAAAAATAAAAAATATGCATATATAAACTCAAAATCTTTCTCCCCTTTTTTGTCAATCATCAACAAAGGGGTCAAAGAAAACAATATTCTCCCCTTTTTGTCTTAAACAAAAAAAATATCAATAAGGGGTGAAATCAAAACAAAACATTATGATACCAATTTGGAAAAAAAATATATCAATTGAAAGTACATAATGTGGTACATAAAACAAATATTTTTAATATAGATTTAAATACCAATTGATACCAATTGTAAGTAAATTCCAATTAAATACCAATTGTATGTAAATAAATCATTTTGAGCAATTCAACCAACAATTTTGATATCAATAAAACATACCAATTTAAAGTAAAACTTATAGGTAATCTTGATACCAATTTGAAAAGATTATTACCAATTGAAAGTAATTTTTCATTAAAAGCATATGATACCAAAAATAATCAATATCCTTTTCTTTTTTTAATCATTTTTTAACATAAAGTGTGGGAGTAGAATACCAAAACCAATTGAAAAGTGAAATACCAATTGAAAGTAGAAATATGAATTTTCTCCCCCTTTATGAAATACCAAATAAAATGATGCATAAGCTTGTATATGATGCCAATTGAAACATAATCAATTGAAATATAATAGTCATTAAAGAAATCAAGCTTAGCATAACCAAAATTTGTGCTCAAAGATATAGAGATATAGTAAGAACAAATAAAACATATATATATGTATGAAAAATTAAATACCAATCGAAATTGATACTATTTGAAGTTGAAAGCATACATATATAAAAACATATACGAGTATACAAAAAGAATGTCAATAGTGATACCAATTGAAAAAATCTAATGATACCAATTGAAAATAAAATAAGACCAAGTGTATAACTCATATTACTTACCACCCATTTCATGCACATGTTTAAAAGGATTTTCAATATGAACATACAAGGCATGGTCGCCCAACCAACCGCCCGTGAATGGAAAGGATTTTCAAAAAATAGGTTTGAAAATAGTTTAGCATAATTGAAAACTCTTCCAAAATGAAGAATACGAACTAGTTATATGAAAAATTTGTAAACTAGTACGAAATCCTTCAAGCAAGGAATAAAAACAAAAATAAATTTCATGAAACATGAAAATCACTCAACAATTAACACTCAAAAGATATAAAGCTCATATAGGACTCATGAAAACAAAATCATGAGAAAACCTCAAATAATGTGAGTGTACAACTTTTGTGTGAAAAACATAGTCATGAAAAAAGACAATTTAGCTCAATATGAAATTCCTTAAAACATAAAAATCATCAAAACGATTTAATCTTCAAGGCATATGTATGTCTTGTACAAACCAAAGTATACATCCATATCCAAATATAAACGAGTCCACAAAAGTATATGCATGAAGGCAAGTGGCTCAAAGGATGTATATGTATAGACAATAGTTTAGACAAAATAGACATATACATGAAGTTAAACATATAAACATGAAAATATGTATAAAATGGGAATACAAGTCAAATGCATGGATCATCAAAACTAGATTATACTAGTACAACTAATGAGTACAAATGAGCGTTCAAGCACAAACATGTAATAATCTATTTGTGGCTCATTAGTTGTACAAGTATATATCCAAGTTTTAATGAAAACTAACATCTAAACATGTAATCAAAACATGAAGCATAGAAATCAAAATAAAAACTCATAAACATACATATGATCATTATGTACACGCACATGCATAGATCTAGGACATACACATTAGTTAAAACAAATGTGAGAACACAAAAGATATAAATCCATATTAAACATGGGTGTCTCAAATAACTAAACATGTATATCACTAATCTAAATATCATGGCATATAACATACTAATCATGAAACATCAAAACATGCTAAAAATAATGATATGAAAAGCATGTAAACAATAAATGAGGAGTAAGAGATCGTTACCAAACCAATAGGGCACATCTCCATATCTCCAAAATAAGGTGGTCCTCCCACCAAACTCCCCTTGAAAGTGATGCTTCTAAATTGTCCTCATAAAGTTCGGAACACATCCACCTCAAGGCCCCATCACTCTCACGTCATGCGAGAGCCCACACCTACATCAAATACAATAGGGGTGGTCTTTGGTACCCACACTCTTTTGGGTCCATGGGGGTTAGTTCCTTCCCTAACCTAAACAAATTTAGTTGCTAAATTTGAATCATGTATACGATCATAATAAAACTTAGCAAGGAGGCCCTTACGTCCACAATGTGTACAAGTGTACACATGAACATACATCGTGTTGTGTGCATGAACGTGCGAAGCATGTGTATGCCGTGTATGGTGTGCATACATAGAAGGAACTTGTTTCTTTCGAAACAAGGATTCCAAACGTGTATGGCTCAAAACACAATGGCTCAAAGTGGAGCCCAAACAATCCACACTCTTCTTTAACAAACATATATCATTATCAATCCTAGAAGAAGAGGTGCATGCAATAGGTGAGCTAGGTGAAGCTACACTAGCATGGCAAACATGTGTATCTATATCATTTTTTAAAGAAATATTTTTCTTTAAACAATCTTCCAATTCTTGTGAAATCAAATCAATTTTGTTTTTCAAAGAATCATTTTCTTTTAAAACAAATACAAGTTTTGAAGATAGACTTTCATTTTTCTTCAAAATATTTTCACAATCATTTTTATTTTTCAAAATCTTATTTTCCTTTAAGGCAAGGTCAAGTTGAGATTTAAGTGAGTCACGTTCACTTGAAATCTCTTCCTTCTCTTGCAAAATCAAATCAAGTTTTGAACATAAATCCTTATTTCTTTGTTAAGTTCAAAACTCTTCTTTTTCAAAAGATTATATTTTTCTATCAATTTTTCACAAACAATAGAAAGTTCTTCATTCAAAGCATTTGGATCAACATAGTCATTACATGAAGAACTAGCATCATCACTATCTAATTGAGATTCCGAATCTACCTCAAGGGAGTTATTCCCTTGGACCATGTAGCATGCATCGTCGGATTCTCCACTAGATTCCTTCTCCGTTTGGATTGGCAATTGAAGCTTGGAGGAGGTCAGTGTGTTCCACACTGCAAAGGCAGAATCACAGTTAGAAACTAAGCACAAATATTCTTTATTAAGCGTGCTTCTAAGTGCCTCAAGGGCTTGTGCATTGGCCTCTATATGCTTGCTATTACCAAGATAGGATTTCTTGGTAGCGGCAAGGAAAATATGCAAGCCTAGGGTTTTCAAATACATGGATATCCTAAATTTTCACATGTCAATGTTGGAGACATCAAACATGGGAGGTGACAAGCAATCCATGAGTGTGAGTAAACAATATAAGTGTGCAAATGCAAATGTAGATTAGCAAAACAAGATCACACTCCTAGGTGGTTAAATCAAATATCAGGAGCGTAAGCTCTGATACCAATTGAAAGTACACCTAGAGGGGGTGAATAGGTGTACGGCTAATCTAATGAACTAAATACGGAAATTAAAACTTAATTGCAACAATACTTAGTGTAACCAACGAGTGTAGCCGAATTCCCGGTGAAGGGCTCTGGACTAACTCCTCTTGATTCCTCTGAATAAGAGTTGAGGCGCCATATGAAGCTCTCGTGGTTAAGCACAAGTGAGGCACACACAAACAAGCCAAGCATATAATGAATGAGCAATATGAAAGATGCAAGGCACAAAGTAAAGAGAGAGAGTTAGAGAGTCAATGGATCAAACGCAAACACACGAATATGTTTCGAGGTTCGAGCACATAGCTCTACGTCCCCGCCTTCACACAGAAGGATTTCCAATCCACTTATCCACACAGGACTCCCACACAGGAAACCTCCACTGAGGATTTGGGGCAATACAAAAACCGGGAGTACACAACTCCTCTCTTTACAAACACAACCTCTACACTTGAGGTTAGGCACAAAGCCACCACAAATCAATCACCTCACACCTTGAGGGATGGGCACAAAGCCAACAACCAATCAACCTCTCACTAGAGGGATAGGGCACAAAGCCACCACTCCAAAATTAACCTCTACACAAGAGAGATAACACAAAGTAGGAGGGTTTACAACTTAGTGATCAAAAGAACACAAACTAATTCTTTCTCACTTACACAAAGATCCTAATAGATAGGTAGATATGATAAGCTCAAGTGAGAAAATAAAGTGTTTGGAAATGAAAACAACAAAGAAAAACACTTGAGAAAATCACTAGATAGATATAGAATTAGAGATCAAAAATCAATTCCCAAATACTCTCTTTTTCTTTGAATTTTCCAACACTTTAAAACAAGAAGGATAAATCTTTTGAACCCATAAATCTTTTGAAAAATTTGCTGTTAAAACACTAGAGAAGTAGGAAATTTTTGCTCTGAAAATTCTTAGAGAAAACCTCTCTCAAATGGGGTATAAATAGCCCATAGAAAATTCTGCCCGTTGGCTGGCAGAAAGGTCAGATTTGACCTTCCGGTCGACCAGCCAACGGTCAAATTTTTGACCGTTGAGCCTTCCGGTCGACCACCCAGTCGACCGGGCCCTGAACCAGAGAGCAACGGCTCTCTGGCCGGTCGACCGCCCGGTCGACCGGGGCAACCCGAGAGTGGGTTGCCTTCAGTCGGTCGACCGCTCGGTCGACCGGCCCAAGGGGCTGGCTGTGTGCACGTTCTTGTGCACGTCCGGTCGACCGTTCCGGTCGACCGGCTCCTGGTCCGGTCGACCGCCAGAGCCTGGCAAACAGAATTTAGGGACTGAAAAACTGGGTTTTTAATTACCAAATAATTCCCATAAAATCTCTAAAAATCTACAAAAATAAGTTCAGTATAATACATTGATATACAAACATGTTTGAGTAAAATCAAACCATGTTACAAACATTTTGAACTATTTTTGTAACTTAGAAATTATGCCGAAAACCAAAACCCGTATTTTTCAAAACTTGGATTTTTCAAATGGAAATCCGATTTGTCCAAAACTCATCTAAATACAAAAACATGATATAGAAACAACTTTTAAGGCATATAGTATATGGATATACTCCAATATACATATCAAGATATATATCAATGTTTTTGACAATAATTCCAAAAATAAGTTTTGTTAAAATACAAAACCTAAATACATGAATAGGTTATCAAACTAAGTTTGTATAAGTAGTTGAAGCATAGATGTATATAGAACAAATCTAATATACATTAAACCATGTAAACTTGTTGATTCTATCTATTCATGAAAACCAAGATCGGTTAAACCAAAAACCAAAAACCAATAAACATGAAAACTAGAAACAAGTGTGTGTGTTGTGAACTTGAGCATATCACACTATCTAGTCTTTACAAATGGATCTAAAAACTAAACTAAACATTGTATCGAGGTCTTCTTGTAGTGCTCCGTCTCCAAGTCGACTCGATCTAAACGTGATCCACGAGCTTGACTCCAACGAGTGCTAGGGTATGAACTTTGACGCTCGGGCTCTTGAATCACCATGTGAGAAGCTCCAAAATACTTTTATTGAAGCTAATCACCTACTAATATCTTGGTTAAATATCTGAAACTAAACATCACAAGATTATTAGTAAACATAACTACATGAGTTAATCATCATCAAAACTAGAGTGGAAGGCCTCTCGGCCAACAATATCATGCAACATGATGTGACCATTGCTTGATCAGCTTGACACTGGTCACCCTTGATGTGATCCAATGAAGGAAGAGGCTTTTCTTGGATCTGGAGTTTTGATCAAAGGTGTAGTATTAACCTGATCAGGAGAAGAGTGCTATCAAGGATAGTATTTCTTCAAGAACTTGCCGTTGATTGGCATCATGAGCGTATTACCGTTTGAGGTTATGGGGCGATATGCTCCATTTGAGTAGACCGTCTCTACTACAAATGGTCCTTCTCATTTGGGCTGAAAATTTCTTTTGTCTTATACGTCATCACCATAGGTCTTCTGATGGCTAAGACAAGGTCACCTTTCTTGAAAGTTCGCTCCTTGACTTTCTTGTTGAAAGCTCTGGTAGTTTGAGCTTGATAGAGCGCGATTTGCTGTTGAGTTTGCAGGCGTTTATGTCCAAAGCCTCCAGTTCTTGGAGTCGCAGTCGATGCTTCTCCTCATTTGTCATTTCTGCTGTCAAGGCGACGCGTAGAGATGGGATTTAGATTTCTAATGGGAGTACAGCTTCACACCCATATACCAAGGAGAAAGGTGTAGCCTTCGTCGGGGTTTGAACCGTCATGTGATAGCCCATAAGCAATCACCTAACTTGTCGTCCCAGTCACGTTGGCTTTTTGAGACGAATTTCTTGAGAAGTTTTTCAATAGTCTTGTTGAAAGCTTCTGCGAGGCCGTTACCGGCTGGGTAGTATGCCGTTGAGGATACACTCTGGATTCTGAACTTGTTTCAGAACCTCTGAAAAGCCTGGCTGACAAACTGGGGCCCATTATCATGAACAATCCGTCGTGGTACACCAAAAGGTGAATGACGTGATGTTTAACGAATTTGATCACGTCAGATGCCTTTACCTCCCTCAAGGGAATAGCTTCAGCTCATTTAGAGAAGTAATCGGTTATAGCTAAGTTAAACCGATGTCCTTTGGATGAAGGTGGGCTGATAGGGCCGACCACGTCCATTCCCCACATCTCAAATGGCCAGGTTGAGGTTGTAGAACGAAGATATCCTGGTGCTTGATAGATGAAGTCACCATGGACCTGACAGGTGTGACATCGTTTAGCGTAAGTGATGGCATCCGGGATCATCTTAGGCCAATAATATCCCAGTCTTTAGAGTCGATCTCCAAGCTTCAGACCGGGCTGATGAGCTCCACACATGCCATCATGCGCTTCTTTGAGTACTTCCTGTGCCTACTTTTGTGACAGACAACGGAGAAGGATCCCATCATGTGATTGGCGATACAGTGTTCGCGTGATCGCATTATAGTAGAATTTGTGGGCTTTTCTTCTAATGGCAGCCACCTCTTTAGGATCATCAGGCAGGATGCCGTACAATGCATAGTCGATGTAGGGGAATCGCCAATCCCTAGGCTCTGCTCCTGTTGAAGTTTCTAGAGCTTCTTTGGCTTGACAGTCTCTTGTCGGCTTTTGGTGATCTTCAAAAATGACTTTTGGGCAATATAAGTCGTGGCTGTAGACAAGTATTTTCTCTACTACCCCAGCTGGAAGGGCTAAAGAGGCAGCAAGAGATGCCAGTGCATCTGCGTGTGCATTTTGCTGGCGTGGTATATGGTCGATGTAAAAGTTTTTGAACCTCACGACCATGTGAATAGTTGCGTTGTAATAGGGTACTAAGTCTTCATGTCTGACTTCGTACTCCCCGCGAACTTGGTTAACGACGAGTTTAGAGTCACCGTATGCTTCGAGATTTTTAACGCCAATCTCATCGGCGATTTACATCCCAATCAAGAGGGCATTGTATTCCGCTACATTGTTGGAACATGGCTCGATTAATGAGAACGCTCGAGGGATCACATAGTTCTGTGGGGAGACCAGTACTACCCCCACTCCTACTATGACATACCCTTGCGGACCTGTTCTCGATGCCCCGTCGAAGAAGAGTTGCCACACCTGTCTTTCAAAAGATGTCTGGGTCGTACAAACTTCAGGGACTTCATCTGGAAGAACCTCGTAAAGTTCGGTTGCTCTCGAATCTGGATGCTCAGCCAGGAAATCGGCTACCGCTTGTCCCTTCACGGCCTTTTGTGGTTGAAAGCGCATCTTATATTGGGATAGCAGTATGGCCCATTTTGCCAGTCGACCATTTTGTGATGATCGCCTCGTCATGAGCAACCTCAAAGGGCTGACTTTTGATATGACATTTATAGTCTGACCCACAAAGTAGTGTCGTATTTTCTGGACAGCGAACACCAACGCCAAACATTCCTTTTCGATCGGTTTGTACCGATGCTCGGCTCCGATCATAGTTCTGCTCAGATAGTAGATTGCCTGCTCATGTCCCTGATCATTATTCTGGGCTAGTAAAGCTCCTAAAGAATGATCCATCGCTTGGACATATAGCAGGAAAGGTTTTCTGAAATCGGAGCTATAAGTATGCGTGAGGTATCGTTTGATTTCCTCGAACGCTTGTTAGCAAGCATCATCCTAGATGAACGAAACACCCTTCTTCATCAATCTAGTGAAGGGTTGGCATCTTCCGGCGAGATTTGAGATAAACCTCCGGATGTACGCTAGTCGCCCTTGCAATCCTCTAAGCTCCCTGAGATTTCTTGGAGGTTGCATCTCCTGAACAGCGCGGACTTTTTCTGGGTCTAAGTGAATTCCTTTGGATGTCACCACAAACCCTAGGAATTTACTGTTGGCTACCCCCAGGAAAGGTTTGGTGGGGTTCATCTTCAACTGATATGCCCACATGATTTCAAAAACTGTCTTCAGATCTGCTATGTGGTCGCCCTTGGCGCGACTTTTCACTGGAATATCGTCAACGTAGTATTCCACTATTTTACGCATGAGTTCACGGAAAATTGCATTCATAGCTCTCTAATATGTTACCCCAGCGTTTTTCACTCCGAAGGGCATGACAGTTGTTCGGAAGGATTAATTGTATTGAGAAAGGGTTTAGAGTAAACCGTTGATGTCCATGTACCGATGATCAAGAACTTCGAATGTATATGCAGGTTTACTTTACTCCTTCTGAATCACCGTTCGCAGCATAAGCTAGGATGGGTCGTATCCGCAGGGAGGGTTAGCAATAGAAGCATTCAAGGTCTTTATATTAAAATCTTCGAGAAGAAAAACGAAAATTCTTCTTTATTTTAAGAAATGAAAAGCAAAATGATGTAGAAAGTGAGTGAAAATCTTTGGTGGTTGTGTAAAGGAAAAGAAAAAAACGAAAATAAAGATGGAAGGAAAACAGAGATATTTGAAAAGAGAAAGTTTTCAGAAGAAAGGTTTTGTTAGGTATGATAGAAAGAGAAGCCATGACTAACTAACATTCTAATTTACTAACTTACTACTCTCGTTGGGTGATGCATGCCTCATATGGATTCATCGGTAATGGTGTGTCTTGCTTTGCCAAGTCCTTGTCTTGTCCCATGTCGAAGGTGTTTCTCATCTAGGCTAGTTGCCTCCTTGAATCATTGGCTCCCTAAATAGATTTTCAACAGTGGAACAAGGATGGTCACTCTTAAAGATGCTAAGAAAACATACAAGAGTCATTAGTCCATCAAAGCTATATGTAGGCTGTCTAAAAATCATTAAGACAAGTCGTCAAAATCAGAGTCCCAAACTCCAGACGCAGGGCTAATCTCAGCCAGCACTGCAGCACCAAGGCGCGTGGGTCGAAACCCGCGTCTCAGCCAGCACTGCAGCACCAAGGCGCGTGGGTCGAAACCCGCGTCTTAGCAGCACTGCAGCACCAAGGCGCGTGGCTTGAAACCTGCGTCTCAGTAGCACTGCAGCACCAAGGCGCGAGGGTCGAAACCCGCGTCTCAGCAGCACCAAGGCGAGAGGGTCGAAACCCGCGTCTCAGCTAAAACCAAGGCGCGAGGGTCGAAACCCGCGTCTCAGCAGTACCAAGGCGCGAGGGTCGAAACCCGCGTCTCCGCTAAAACCAAGGCGCGAGGGTCGAAACCCGCGTCTCAGCAGCACCAAGGCGCGAGGGTCGAAACCCGCGTCTCAGCTAAAACCAAGGCGCGAGGGTCGAAACCCGTGTCTCAGCAGCACCAAGGCGCGAGGGTCGAAACCCGCGTCTCAGCAGCACCAAGGCGCGTGGGTTGACACCCGCGTCTCAGTTGTAACCGTCCCAGTTATAGGGTCAATCACGGCCCACATAACGGGGAAAGTTAACCCCCATTATGGAGTGTTTTTAGGAGGCACGTACGCCCCTGAAACCTCTATAAATAGCCCCGCTGCTATGGAAAAGGGGTCGGATTTTGGGGAAGAGAAAAAGAGAGTCTGACTTGCAGCGTACAAGTTAACCTTTGTTTACAATCTCTTGGAGATTTTGGTCGACAGAGCTGTGTCACTCCGTCCGCCATCCGAAGAGAAGATCCCTGAAAGTTCTTGACGTTCACCCGGTTAACGAAAAACAAGATTCACTTTCCATCGCCACTTGAAGAACCCAGCACTAAACAAAGGGAAGATTCAAGACTCAACATCTTCCCTCCCTTGTAGTCGGAACATTGGTTTGTTGTAATCTTTCAATTGATTCAAGGAAATTTTACACCAAACATCTCTGCTCCGTACCAAACAAGAGATGGCGACTCCGCTGGGGACTACTTTCGTTACTGACGAACAGGTTGTGGCGCAAGGTGATGTCCTCTACAAGGGGAAAACGGTCGAATCGCTCGTCGTCGAATTCAATCAGGCAAAGTATGAAGAGTTCCTCTCTTCCGGCTCCAAGAGCCCAAAGGCCCGCGCCGACCGCAGGGTCTCTACGGGGACTTGTCCCGAAGTTCGCTCTGAGCCTCTCTCAGAGGCATCTGCTACGAGGGATGTTGTGGCTAATCACGCCAGGCGTGACACACGCGCCAACGTCTCTCAGGAGACCCGCGTGGTCAAATTCTCTGATGTCCAGCCAATCCACTCTCTTCCTCAGCACCAGGCCGTCATTGGTTTCTCTCAACCCCCACGACGCAACCGGAATGCTGAACGCCGACAGAGGAGGCGTGCGCGTCGATTGCAAGTTGGAATAACTGATCATCCAACTGAGGCAAGACGCAAGGTTCAAACCGGCGCTTCTGCCGCACCACATCCGGCACGCGAAATTCGCGTTTGGCAACCCAAACGTGAGGTTCACCAAGTTGGCTCCTCTGAAGCCTTACTCCCCAGACGCCAAGGCGAAGCTTGCGCGCCTCGTCAAGTACAAGAGGCACGCTCCTCTAGGCATGGGGCCCAGCAGCCCTGCATCTCTCAAGCGTCTCTGCCCTGACGCAATAATCAGCAACGCGATAGCCGCGTCTCTTCTCAGCAGAGACGCCAGACGCGCGTCCTGAAGCCACGACGCGAGAGCTGCGTCTCTGAACCCCGCGTCCCAGCTGTACAGAGCAAGGATGCCTCCCGCCCTCGACATTGCGAGGTTAATCTCTTTGATCATCCTCCCACGGATCTGAGAGATTATTTGACGAAGAAAAGAAGTGCTAATCAAATCACTTCGTCATGTTGCTGCCAACGGCTTATCACGATGCTTTCTGAGTGTCGTTGCAGTCCAGGTGCAAACCAGCAGTCTCTAGTTAGACAGCTGACCCTGATTCCCCGATCAGCTAAAAGAAGTCGCTCCCATAGGAGGAGGGTCTTCTCTGACACTGAATATCCCGAGCTTACTGCAAACATGGCGAGCCGGAGCAAGGGAAAACAACCTGCAATCAGTTCCGATGATGAGTCTGACACAGAACCGGAAGGAGTGTACCGACACACTCACACCCGGACCGGGGCAATCCCCACAATTGACTACAATGCTCTAGCCAGGGGCATTGAGGTGAATGACTCGCATTCCGCTATTGCAGAGTCACAGGCTTCAAACTCTTCTATGGAGAAAGAGGCCTTTATATACATGACCAGCACTCCTGAGGAGACCGCCAGGCGCTTGGAGCAGCAAGCCCAGGTCCAGAAGGAACAATTCGAGATGATTCGTGCTCAACAAGAATCTATCGACTCCCTCAAGCAGATGCTCGCACAGTTGCTTGAAGACAAGAGGAAATCAACTAACAAAGTCTCCTCTAAGAAGTCTAAAGGCAAACGAAAAGAGGGGGAAAGCTCGTCCTCTGTACATATAGAGGAGAAAGAGCGGTCTACTTCTGATTCGTCTAAGTCCTCATCGCAGGAAAAGGACGACCAAGACCAGGGAAAGGTTCATTCTAAAAGAATGAATCAGTTCGAGCAACGTATTGAGGCCCTTACCAACCGAAAAGGCCTGCAAGAAGCAGGAGTGGTCCGGCCATATCCGGCCGAGTGGGATCTGGTTCCATACCCGCCCAAGTTCAAGGCTCCAACCCTCCAAGCATTCGATGGGAAAGGTTCACCGAACTAACATATCTACTACTTTAAATCTCAAACAGGGAATGTAGTAGATAACGATGCCATTCTAGCACGTTTGTTCATCGGTACTCTAAAAGGGCTTGCCTTTGAATGGTTCATGAAGCTCCCAGAGGGTTCCATCAAGAATTGGGGCGACTTGGAGAAGCTCTTCTTAACGCGCTTCTTTGAAGATGACTCAGAGGTTAACATGCCTACCCTTTTAGCCACCAAGCAGCGAAAGGGAGAGTCCGTTAAGTCTTTCGTAGAAAGATTTCAGAACGTAGCACTCCGATGTCCAAGCGGTATGACCCAGGTCACCCTGGTGGAAACATGCCGCTACAATCTCCAAACTTTGCTCCTTGCTTAAATAGGAGTTGCCGAAAGCCGTACCTGGAAGCAGTTGGTCCAACAAGATGAACAGGCTGAAGAAATCGTCACTTGGGTCAGGGCAGAAGAAAACAAACCTAGACCTGAAAGGTTAACGAGGCGTGCGACAGACACATCCCTCCAAGCCAAACGGAAGGATAACTTGGCAGCAGAGACCAAATCTCCTGTCAAACCTCAACCGGTCAAGGGAAGTGGCTCTTCAACCCAACCACGCGCCAGCAAGCAGTATTCCTTCATGGATGAACATGTCGACTCGCTCTTCAAACTACTCAACAAGAGCAACCGACTGAAGCTTCCTGAAGCTAGGCGCCCTGAAGAAATCGGTAAAACCGATAACCCCAACTACTGCATGTATCACAGGATGTTGGGACACCCCACCAAGAGCTATTATGTCTTCAAGGACATCCTCCAGGCTCTGATTGATGCGGAGGTGTTAAAACTCCGTCCAGAGCAGAAGAAGGTGGCGGCTAACATGACATCGTTCCGCCAGTTTGGAAGGCAACCTCCAACACCCTCTGGAGTAGTCCCTGTCCCAAAAGGAGAGCTGCGAATGGTCAACATAGACCCTCACAACAGCAAGAGAAAGGCCTGGTACCCGTTTCCACACCTCGGGGAGAAGTCATGTGGGTTCATCCCGACCTTGTGGATGACCAGCAATGGACCACTGTAACTAGCAGGAAGTCCAAAGGCAAAGCAAAGGCTATATCCTGTAATGTGGTATGTGCCTCTTCTCGAGAAGCAGAGACTGATGTTCCCTCACTAACCGATTCGGAAGAGGAGACGATAGTCCTAGCCACAGAACCCAGTCAACTGGTGGCGGAAACCCGTTCAGGGCAGTCATATTTGAAAAAGTATGACGAAATGGCGGTAGCTCCTATAAGACCCGCTGCAGAGTCAGCCAAGCCCTCCACAAAGTAACCTGTGGAGAAACAGAAAGAGCTTCGGTTTTCCAAAGTTCTCTCGAAAGACGTCGCGGAAGGATCCACAGCACCTTATCGCTTTGATGTCTTAGCTCAACTGGCCAATATACCGGCCCGAATTACCCTTTATGAGCTCCTCAGGCTATCGAAGTTGACCAGAGAAGCTCTACAAGAGGCCTTGGCTAATGATGAGGTTTTCATGACCCAGGTGCCGATCGGACCAAAGGAGGAAGATGTAAAGGATTGCCTCCATACCTCCCAAAATGTTCCCTGCATCACCTTCACGGCAGATGATATGCAAGTCAAAGGGAAACATGATCGACCCCTTTACTTCGCAGGGTATATTGGATCATCTGAGGTGAACCGCATTCAGGTAGATCCCGGGTCCGCATTGAGCATTATGCTTCGCTGGGTCATGCAACATCTTGGGATTCCTACCCACCGTTTGAGCGCTACCCAGACGACCATTTACGGGTTCAATGCCAATAGTACCCGTCCAATGGGGAAGCTCAAGCTCAAATACCAGATTGGGGACCTAAGGTCGGAGGTGACATGCTACGTGATAGATGCTGACACCTCCTACAACTTGATGCTGGGACGACCTTGGATTCATCGTAATTCTATTGTTCCCTCTACTCTCCACCAAGTCATGAAATACATTAACGAGAGTGGAAAGGTGCGAACGTTGATTGCCGAAAGGCATCCGTTCAAGGGAGTTGAGAATTATTTCACAGATTCTCTCCTATATCAAGAATCTGTGGAAACAGATGAGGTCCCGCAACCAGAGGAGCCTGACTCTGGTAATGAAGCTGACACCGAGCCGGAAAAAGAAGAGTGCATGTGGGAACTAGATCCATTTGTAACGGGCATTAATAAGCCCGATGTTGATAATACCTCCGTCGATGATGTAGGCGGATGGTATATTAATGAAGATTTAGATCTGGTGTATTTCTCTGTGTTTGCTTCTGATTCAGTGCCGTCAGATACTAGTACCGAAGTGGATGACGACCTCTGGTCGGCGATGGATGCTTTGACATCATTGCATGTACCAGTGAAGTCATCCTTCGAAACACACCAAGACGCCGGAGATGCGCAAGAATCAATATTCATGGTTCCAGCGAGACGAAAAGGCCAAAGACCAATTCTTTCGGACGAATTAAGTCCGAACCAATGCCCCTTGAAGAATCAGAAGGCGAACAGGAACCCCCTCAGTTCGGTCATTATGAGCCAAATATACTCAGAATGATGGAAAGCATGGGGTATGATCTGACGAATGGTCCCGGGTTAAACTTCGGTAAAGGAAGGAGAACACTACTCCGATCTTTTGTACCAAAATGGAAAACTCCTGATTATTATCATCAGACTCGCAGGGGGTTGGGTTATGTGTCAACTCCGATCCCATCAGCTTCTGAGTCTGAAGAGTCATTATGCCATGATTACTCATCGGGCACGTCATCGTGGGAGTCAGATGTCAGTATCGGCAACATCTTCAAAGAACTTTCAGTGAATATGGTTTCAACAAGCCACCTGGAAGACGGAGATGAAGAAATGATCCAATCTGATACAGATCCTTGGATCAAACACGTGAATAATCTTTGGGATACTCACTTCGAACAGCGTGAGCCACCCACAGAAGATAAGGTTGCTCAGATCAATCTAGGAGATGAGGCTAACCCTAAGCCCATCTTCATAAGCGACGGCCTGTCACCTCTGGAGAAAAAGGGTCTAATATCTCTTGTACAAGAATATATAGATGTCTTCGCCTAGAACTACGAGGATATGCCTGGACTTGATCCTCGAGTGGCTATGCATTGCCTCAACATTAGTACGGACATGAAGCCTGTCAAACAACAACAGCGACGGTTCCGTCTAGAAATCATGGAGGCAATTCAATCAGAAGTCAGAAAGCTTATAGACTCTGGCTTCATTAGGGAAGAACAACATCCTGATTGGGTAGCCAACATCGTCCCCGTTACTAAAAAGAACGGAAAGATCTGGATCTGCATTGATTTTCGTGATCTAAACGAGGCTTGTCCTAAGGACGAATTCCCACTTCCAATCACGGATGTCATGATTGACAATACGTGCGGATTCGAGCGAATGTCCTTCATAGATGGATTCTCAGGATATAAACAAATCAAAATGTATCCTGATGACGAAAAACATACCTCTTTCAGGACACCACTGGGGGTATACTGCTACACCGTCATGCCCTTTGGACTGAAGAATGCAGGGGCAACATATCAAAGGGCCATGAATACCATTTTCCATCAACACATGCGCAAAACGGTGGAATGCTATGTTGACGAAATCGCAGTAAAAAGCCACGCTAAAGGTGATCATATAACTGATCTAAAGGTTGTCTTCGACATCATGCGGGCCCATCAGTTGAAGATGAACCCCACCAAGTCTTTCCTGGGGGTGGCCAGTGGTAAATTCCTCGGGTTCGTCGTAACCTCTACGGGAATTCATTTGGATCCAGAAAAGATTCGCGCTATCCAGGAGATGCAACTGCCGAGAAACCTCAAAGAGCTCAGGGGATTGCAAGGACGATTGGCGTACATCCAGAGGTTTATCTCAAATCTCTCCGGAAGATGCCAACCCTTTTCCAAATTAATGAAGAAGGGTGTCTCGTTCATTTGGGACAACGCTTGCCAGCAAGCATTTGAGGAAATTAAATAGTACCTCATACAACCGCCAGTCCTTGCAGCTCCGGTGTCTGGAAAACCTTTCCTCATATACGTCCGAGTGATGGATCATTCTTTAGGAGCTCTACTAGCTCAGAATGATGATCAAGGACGAGAGCAAGCAATCTACTATTTGAGTAGAACGATGATCGGAGCCGAGCATCGTACAACCCGATCGAGAAGGAATGTTTGGCATTGGTGTTTGCTATTCAGAAAATGCGACACTATTTGGTAGGCCAAACTGTAAACGTCATATCAAAAGTCAACCCCCTGAGGTTACTTATGACAAAGCCTTCATCGTTAAACGACCGACTGGCAAAATGGGCCATATTGCTATCCCAATATGAAATGCACTTTTTACCGCAAAAGGCTATTAAAGGACAAGCTGTGGCGGATTTCCTGGCTGAGCATCCAGATCCGAGGGCAGCCAAACTTTACGAGGATCTTCCAGACGAGGTCGCTGAAGCCTGCCAGACTCAGACATCCTTCGAAAGGCAAGTGTGGCAACTTTTCTTTGACGGTGCATCGAGAACAAGCCCAAAAGGACATATAGTGGCAGGAGTAGGAGTAGTACTCGTCTCCCCACAGAACTATGTGATTCCTCGAGCTGTCTCGTTAACCGAACCCTGCTCCAACAATGTAGCGGAGTACAACGCCCTCTTGATTGGGATGCAACTCGCCGATGAGATTGGCGTTAAAAATCTCGAGGCATATGGTGACTCTAAGCTCATCGTCAGCCAAGTTCGTGGGGAGTACGAAGTCAGACATGAAGACCTAGTACCCTATTACAACGCAACTGTCCGCATGGCCGAGAAGTTCACGAACTTTTACATCGACCATGTACCGCGCAAGCAAAATGCGCATGCAGATGCACTAGCGTCTCTCGCCGCCTCTTTAGCTCTTCCAGCTGGAGCAGTAGAGAAAATATTTGTCCACAGTCATGACCTGTATTTCCCGAGACTTGCTCTTGAGGACTACCCGGAGTCAACAGGAGATCGTCAGGACAAGGAAGTGCTCGAGTCGTCAGCCAGTCCAGAACCTAGAGATTGGCGATTCCCTTACATTGATTATGTCTTGTATGGCATTCTGCCTGAGGACACCAAAGAAGCGGCGGCCATTCGAAGGAAAGCCCCCAAACTCTACTATAATGTGATTACGCGAACATTGTATCGTCGATCGTATGACGGGATCTTGCTCCGCTGCCTTTCACAAAAGGAGGCACAGGAGGTATTGAAAGAAGCCCATGACGGCATGTGTGGAGCTCATCAACCTGGCCCAAAACTTGCATATCGACTCCAATATTTGGGATATTACTGGCCCAAGATGATTGCTGACGCCGTCACTTATGCTAAAAGATGTCACGCCTGTCAAGTGTATGGTGATTTCATCCATCAAGCACCAGGGTACCTTCACTCTACGACCTCTACCTGGCCATTTGAGATGTGGGGAATGGACGTAGTTGGCCCTATCAGCCCACCATCATCAAAGGGACATCGGTTTATTTTGGCCATAACCGATTACTTCTCCAAATGGGCTGAGGTTGTTCCCTTGAAGGAGGTAAAGTCATCTGATGTGATCAAGTTCGTGAAACATCACGTCATTTACCGCTTTGGGGTACCTCGACGAATTGTTCACGACAATGGGCCCCAGTTCATCAGCCAGGCTTTTCAGAGGTTCTGCGCTAAGTTCAGAATCCAGAGTGTGTCCTCAACGATATACTACCCTGCCGCTAATGGTCTCGCAGAAGCCTTCAACAAGACCATCGGCAAGCTTCTTAAGAAATTTGTCTCAAAAAGTCAGCGTGACTGGGACGACAAGCTGGGTGAATGCTTATGGGCTTATCGCACAACTGTTCGAACCCCAACTAAAGCTACGCCATTTTCTTTGGTATATGGGTGTGAAGCCGTGCTTCCACTGGAAATCCAAATCCCATCTCTACGCGTCGCCTTGACAGCAGAGATGACAAATGAGGAGAAGCATCGACAGCGACTCCAAGAATTGGAAGCCTTAGATGACAAACGTCTGCAGGCCCAACAACAAATCGAGTTCTACCAAGCTCGGATTACCAGAGCCTTCAACAAGAAATTTAAAGTACGCACTTTCAAGAAAGGCGATCTTGTCTCAGCTGTCAGAAGACCTATGGTGATGACACATAAGACAAAAGGAAAATTTCAGCCCAAATGGGAAGGACCATTGTAATAGAGTCAGTCTACTCAAATGGATCATATCGCCTCATAACCTCAAATGGCGATTGTAACGCCCCGATCCGGCGGGTATAGAGACGTTACTGCGACGTATATACGCAGGCCGGAAATACCCTCACGTATATACGCTAAGCATCAGTACAAACAAGAATCAGGGTACGGAAGTGCGTGGCATATATCTATATACATTCCAACATAAGGATTACAAAGTTATCACAAAGCGTGATATACTGGTACATGTACATTATATCACAGCCAGGTACAAAAGTGAAATTTATAATTTGTACAGCAAAAGGTGCTCACGGGCTGAGAAGAAGATCCCCGAGCTAGCAGGAAGGTTCAGGAACAGAAGGAGCTAGGAAAGTCAGCCTGCTCCGAGAGATAAGCTTGATCTTCAGTGGAGGGCTCCGCTTCAATCCAGGCTTCAGAACCTGAACATGCAAGTCTAGGGGAGTCAGAAACTCCCTAACAAATAGACAGGTGAATGCCAAGTGTCACGTAGAGATAAGTATATGTATGTGTAGATATGATCATACAACATTAAGCATCAAGAACTGTGTCGAGTGTACATGTACAGTAAGCATGAAAAGGAGGCATAAAATAAAAGTGATAAGGCCTGGATAAATCTATTTCTGCCATTCTCATTATTTATACTTATTACTCGTTCCACCCGTATGTCTAGGTATGTGTAATAGCGTCCCAACACACATACATCCACATATGAGTAATTCGAGGCTGTTATTGGAAACCAACGGGGGTATCAACGAACAATGTTTACAGTGGGTCCCGTACATGCCCGGGACCACGGTCCAGGATGTTCCATTGCTGGTGTATGGAACCGGCCGCAAGGCCTACAGGAGGGTCTTATAGAATGCCCTTATCAAGATGGTACCAAGAAGGAGGGAGCCAGCACTCCCCTCGGTCGCCTGGAGGCCCACAGGTCAGACCGGAAGTTTTAGTTGCACAACATGCCTAGTGCCACTGTAAACACGAACATATACGGATAGCCATAAGTTTCCCCCGACCCGATTCAAGTGGTTTTTTTTTATGATTTATTATGTAATTATCAATTTACGGGAAAGCAAGAGCATGACTGGATCCGGAGTTCAAGGGTACATGAGTATTATAATTCCAAGTCACAGGATTCCCGTAAATATGATAATCGCAAGCCAAGTATCAATATGTTATAATGGGGCAAGTGTCAAGTAGTAGCAAGATACATGCAAGTGTGCCAGGAAAATAATATAATATTAGTCAACTGACAAGTAGGAAAATCTGAAGGAAGGCGAGAACACTCGCCTAGAACTTCAAGAAAACGCCGGGAAATCCCAAGTTCCGGAGTCCAAGTAACCAATATTGTATATAAGAAAGAGAGGAGGAGAAGGATGAATCAGAAAAAGTGAAAATGGAGACGCAGGGGTCGCAGACGCGGGGATTGCGCCGCGTTGATGCCACAAACGCGGGGTCTGAGACCCGCGTGTTATAATACAGGAAGAACGCAGACGCGAGTATGAGCACTGCGTCGCGTTAACATATGAACGTGAAGATCGCGTTAAAGATGTGTTTGGACGCGGGAGTAAGCTTCGCGTCAAATAATAAAATATGAGAGAAAGAGGGATATGGAAATGAGAAAGACGCAGGAAAGGAGGGGATAGAGACGCAGTAATGGGAGAGGGAGAGACGCAGGTTTAGGGAAAATTAACAAGGAAAGGAAAAGAAAAAGGAAGGAAAGGAAATAAGGTAGGAAAGAAAGAAAAACAAAGAAAAGAAAGAAAGAAGAGAAAGGGAGGTAGGCCGACCGTGGCTTGGTCCGTGGTCGCTGGCGGCGGCCGGAGTTGGCCGGAGATGGGTGGCCAAGGCCTAAAAGAGAAGTGTATGATGGTGCAAGTGTAGTACAAAAAGATTTCTTGGAGTTTTTTGTAAATGGTGTTTCGGAGGACTGTAGGCTGTCTAAAAAACAGACAAGCCTTTAAAAGCAGAGATCCAAGCTCAAGACGCGTTGGCTCGACACCCGCGTCTCAGCATCAAGACGCGTTGGCTCGACGCCCGCGTCTCAGCATCAGGACGCGTTGGCTCGACGCCCGCGTCTCGGTTGCAACCACCCCGATTATGGCGCCATCCACCGCCCATGTAGCGGGAAGTGGCCCCTCATTGTGGAGCGTTTTCAGGGGGCACGGTCATCCCCAGGGACCTCTATAAATAGCCCTGTTGGCATCAACAAAGACACACACACACACAGGGAGAGACGTACCTACATACAGGCATACGCATCCAACACGCGTAGAGAGAGACACGCACGATCACCGGACGAAGGCATCGTCAACAGAGAAGGAGAGAAGACTCTTCAGCAAGCTTACTGCGTACTAGCTGCTCTTTGCCTAGCTCCTCTTCTAGAGTTTTGGTAGACAGAGCCGAGTTACTCTCTCTACCGACCGAAGAGAAGATCCCCGACGGTCCAAACAGTCATCCGGTCAACGGAGAACAAGATTCACTCTCCACCGCCACACGAAGAACCCAGCATTAAACAAAGGGGGGATTCAAGATTCAACATCCTCCCTCCCTTGTAACCGGAAAGAAAGGAAAGTCTGGTTGTAATTGTTTCAACTGATTCAAGGAAATATTTTACACCCCGATCCTTCTCACCTAAATCTCCTTCCGGGCACCTACAAGAGATGGCGACTCCGCTGGGGAATCTGTTTGTCACTGATGAACAAGCTGTGGCGCAGGATGATGTTCTCCGTAAGGGGAAGATGGTCGAAACGCTCGTTGTCGAGTTCGACCAGGCGAAGTATGAAGAGTTCCTCTCTTCTGGCTCCAAGAGCCCAAAGACCCGCGTCTGCCGCAGGGTCTCAACTGAAAAGCTACCCAAAGCCCAATCTGAGGCTCTGCCGGGTGCCGATGCCCACTGTGCCAAGACAAGTTCACGCGCCAACGCCTCCCAGAAGGCCCGCGTGACCTCAGGCACTGCTGTTGCGATCAACCGCGTCGCACAGAACACACGCGCCAACGCCTCCCAGAAGGCCCGCGTGGTCCCAGGCCCCACTGCTGCTGCGATCAACTGCATCGCGCAGAATACCCGCGTCAACGTCTCTCAGGAGACCCGCGTGGTGAACACTCTTGGTTCTATAAACCAGGAGGTTGTTGGTTTCTCCCCTCCTCCACGACGCAACCGGAATGCTGAGCGTCGACAGAGGAGACACGCGCGTCAACTCCAAGTCGGAACCGTTGGTTGTCTGACTGGGGGTGGACGCGGCGTACAATCTGATGCCTTGCCCGCACCTCGTCCAGTGCGTGAGATCCGCGTTTGGCGACCCAAACGCGAGACTCCTCAAGTTGAGTCCTCTGAGGACCAACTCATCAAACGCCAGGGTGAAACGTCCGCGTCTTTTCAAACGCAGGAAGTACGCACTCGTAGGCGTGGGGCCCAGCAGCCCGCTCTCTCTCAAGCAACTCTGCCCAAACGCATCAGGCAGCAACGTGAGACTCGCGTGCACGTCATACAGCCGCGTCATGAGAGCCGCGTCCCTGAAGTCTGCGTCCAGGCTGAACAGCACATGACTGACTCCCATCTTCGACGTTGCGAGACCAGTCTCTTTAATCCCCCTCCCACGGATTTGAGGTATTATTTGACAAGGAAAAGAAGTGCCAATCAAGCCACTTCGTCATGCTGCTGTCAACAGCTCATCCATATGCTCTCTGGATGCCATTATGGATCAGGCATGCACCAGCAGTCCTTAATCAGACAGCTGACCCTGATTCCCCCGTCAGCCAAAAGAAGACGCTCCCACAGAAGGAGAACCTTTTCAGATGTTGAATACCCGGAGCTTACTGCAAACATGACTAGCAGAAGCAAGGGAAAACAACCAATGGTCAACTTAGAGGAATCTGACTCTGAGCCGGAAGGGGTGTATCAACACACTCGCACCCGGACGGGGGCCATTCCCCCAATTGACTATAATGCCTTAGCCCGCGGCATTAGAATGGGTGATTCTCACTCCGCTGTAGTGGAGTCGCAGGCTTCAAACTCTTCCGTCGAGAAGGAGGCTTCCGCCTACATGGCAGACACTCCTGAGGAGACGGCCAGGCGTTTAGAGCAGACGCAGAAGCGCCAGATGGATATAATCGTCTCTCAACAGAGATCCATTGACTCCCTCAAGCATATGCTTGAGAAATTGCTTGAAGAAAGAGCGAGATCTCCTCCTAGACGGCCGAAGGGGAAAGGGAGAAAGGGAGAAAGCCCACCCTCCGAACCTTCCGACGGGACACGACGATCTACCTCGGATGTGTCCAAGCCCTCGTCGCAGGCAAGAAGCGACCCAGACCCGGAAAAGGCTCATGCTAAAAGAATGAGCCTGCTGGAGCAACGACTCAATGCCCTTGCCAGTCGTAAAGATCTCCAAGAGGCTGGAGTAGTCCGGCCCTATCCGGCCGAGTGGGACTTAGTCCCGTACCCTCCTAAGTTTAAGGCTCCAACTCTCCAAGCATTTGACGGGAAGGGGTCACCCAACCAGCACATCTACTACTTCAAATCCCAGACCGGGAATGTAGTAGATAACGACGCTATACTGACGCGACTGTTCATAGGCACCCTGAAAGGGTTGGCCTTTGAATGGTTCATGAAGCTCCCAAAGGTTCAATCAAGAACTGGAGCGACTTGGAGAAGCTGTTTCTGACACGCTTCTTTGAAGATGACTCGGAAGTGACAATGCCCACCCTTTTAGCAACCAAACAGCGAAAGGGAGAGTCCGTCAAGTCTTTCGTAGAAAGATTTCGGAACGTGGCACTCCGATGTCCAAGCGGCATGACCCAGGCCACCCTGGTGGAAACATGTCGTCATAATCTCCAAACCTCACTCCTTGCTCAAATAGGAGTTGCTGAAAGCCGCACCTGGAAACAATTAGTCCAACAAGGTGAACAGGTTGAGGAGATTGTTGCCCGCGTCAGGGCAGAAGAAGGCAGGCCCAGGCCAGAGAGGTCAACAAGGCGTGCGCAGGACACATCCCTCCAGACAAAGCAAAAGGATAATTTGGCAACGGAGACCAAATCTCCCGCCAAGCCCCAACCAGGCAAAGCGAGTGGCTCTTCAAGCCAGCCCCGCGCCAACAAGCAGTATTCCTTCAAGGAGGAACATGTCGATTCGCTCTTCAAGTTACTCAACAAGAGCAACCGACTGAAGCTCCCTGAAATTAGGCGCCCAGACGAAGTCGGCAAGACCGACAATCCCAACTACTGCATGTACCACAGGATGTTGGGACATCCCACCAAAAGCTGCTACGTCTTCAAGGACATCCTTCAGGCTCTGATTGACGCGGAGGTGTTAAAGCTCCGACCAGAGCAGAAGAAGGTCACGGCCAACGTAACGTCAGTTCTCCAGTTCGGGAGACAACCTCCTACACCTGCAGGAGTAACTCCTATTCCAAGGGGAGAATTAAGAGTGGTCAACACAGACCCTCACCAGCAACAGGAGAAGGGCTTGGTAGCCATCCCTACACCTCAGGGGGAAACCATGTGGGTCCACCCTGACCTCGTCGATGAACAACAATGGACTACTGTGACCAACAGAAAGTCCAAAGGCAAGGCAAAAGCTTCATCGTGCCATGTGATCTGCGCTTCCTCTCGAGAAGCGGATACTGATGTTCCCTCGTTGACTGACTCAGAAGAGGAAACAATAGTCCTGGCCGTAGAGCCCAGCCAACCGATGGCAGGGACCCGTTCAGGACAGGCATACTTGAAGCAGTACGGCGAGACGGTAGCAGCTTCTCCGCAACCAGCCGTAGAACCAGCCAAGCCCTCCACAAAACCACCTGTGGAGAAACAGAAAGAAACCCGGTTTTCTCGGGTTCTTTCAAAAGGTGCAGCGGAAGGATCCTCGACACCTTACCGCTTCGATGTCTTGGCTCAACTGGCCAACATCCCGGCACGCATCACCTTGTATGAACTCCTGAGGCTATCAAAGTCAACCAGAGAGGCTCTACAAGAAGCTTTGGCAAATGCTGAGGTCTTCATGACCCGCGTGCCAAGGGAGGAAGATGTAGAGGATTGCCTCCACGCCTCCCCAAATGCTCCCTGCATCACCTTCACAACAGATGACATGCAGGTTAAAGGGAAGCATGACCGACCCCTGTACTTCACAGGATATATCGGGTCGTCCGAGGTAAATCGCATCCAGGTAGACCCAGGGTCCGCGCTGAGTATCATACCTCGCCGAGTCATGCAATTTTTGGGCATTCCTACCCATCGTCTGAGCCCTACCCAGACAACTATTTACGGGTTTAATGCCAATAGCTCCCGTCCGATGGGGAAGATCAAGCTCAAATGCCAGATCGGGAGCCTCAAGTCGGAAGTGACATGCTACGTCATTGACGCTGACACTTCCTACAACCTGTTGCTGGGACGACCATGGATTCACCGTAATTCCATCGTTCCCTCCACTCTCCACCAAGTCATGAAATACATTGACGAGAGTGGACAAGTTCAAACGTTGATTGCCGAAAGGCATCCGTTTAAAGGGGTTGAAAATTATTTCACGGACTCCCTCCTATATCAGGATCCTGAGGAGACTAATGAAACCCCGCAACCAGAGGAGCTAGACTCTGGTAATGAGGCTGACATTGAGCCTGAGAAAGAAGAGTGCCTGTGGGAGTTGGAACCCCTTGTAAAGAGCACTAATAAGCTCGATATTGACAACACCACCGACGATGCGGGTGGTTGGTACATTAATGAAGATTTAGATTTTGCGTATTTTCCTGTGTATGTTTCCGATTCAATACCGTCGGATACTACTACCGACGTGGACGATGACCTCTGGTCGGCAATGGATGCTTTGACATCTTTGCATGTACCGGTGAAATCATCTTTCGGGACATACCAAGATAATGGTAATGCGCAAGAATCTATATTTATGGTTCCAGCCAGACGAAAAGGCCAAAGACCAATACTTTTTGGGCGAATCTCGTCTGAACCGATGCCTCACGAAGAATCGGAAGGCGAGGATGAATCCCCTCAGTTCAATCATTATGAACCGAAAGCGCTCAGAATGATGAAACGCATGGGATATGACCTAACCAACAGGCCCGGATTAAACTTCGGTAAAGGAAGGAGAACGCTGCTCCGGTCCTTTGTGCCGAAAGGGAAAGCACCTGATTATTATCATCAGACGCGCCGGGGGTTGGGCTATGTATCAACTCCAGTCCCATCAGCCTCTGATTCTCGAGAGTCGTCAGGTCACGATTGCTCTTCAGACACGTCATCGTGGGAGTCAGATGTCAGTGTCGGCAACATCTTCAAAGGGCTTTCAATAAACATGGTTTCAACAGGCCATCTGGAAGATGAAGATGAAGAAATGATCCAACCTGATACAGATCCTTGGATCAAACATTTGAATGCTCTTTGGGATATCCGCTTTGAACAGCGTGAGCCACCCACAGAAGATAAAGTTGTTCAAATCAACCTAGGAGATGAGGCCAACCCCAAGCCCATTTTCATAAGTGACGGCTTGTCACCTTCGGAAAAGGAGGATCTAATATCTCTTGTACAAGAGTATATAGACGTCTTCGCCTGGAATTATGAGGACATGCCTGGACTTGATGCTCAAGTGGCTATGCATCGCCTCAACATCAATCCGGACATGAAGCCTGTTAAACAACAGCAGCGACGGTTCCGTCCAGAGATAATGGAGGCAATTCAATCAGAAGTCAGAAAGCTTATTGATTCTGGCTTCATCAGGGAGGAACAGCATCCCGACTGGGTAGCCAACATCGTCCCCGTCACCAAGAAGAATGGGAAGATCCGGATCTGCATCGACTTCCGTGATCTAAACGAGGCCTGCCCCAAAGACGAATTCCCATTGCCAATCACAGATGTCATGATTGACAATACTTGTGGATTCGAGCGAATGTCCTTTATGGACGGGTTCTCAGGATACAATCAAATCAAGATGTATCCCGATGACGAAAAGCATACCTCCTTCAGGACTCCTCTAGGGGTATATTGCTATACTGTCATGCCTTTTGGACTGAAAAATGCAGGGGCAACATACCAAAGGGCCATGAACGTCATTTTCCATCAGCAGATACGCAAAACGGTGGAATGTTATGTCGATGACATCGCGGTGAAAAGTCGCACTAAAGGTGATCACATAGCAGACCTAAAGGTGGTCTTCGACATCATGCGGGCTCATCAATTGAAGATGAACCCCACCAAGTCCTTCCTGGGGGTAGCCAGTGGCAAATTCCTAGGATTTGTTGTGACTTCCACAGGAATCCATTTGGATCCGGAGAAAGTCCGCGCTATCCAAGAGATGCAACCCCCCAGAAGCCTCAAGGAGCTCAGGGGATTACAAGGACGATTGGCGTACATCCGCAGGTTCATATCAAACCTTTCCGGGAGATGCCAACCCTTCGCCAAGCTGATGAAAAAGGGTGTTTCATTCATTTGGGACGACGCTTGTCAAAAAGCATTTGAGGAGATCAAACACTACCTCACCCAACCACCAGTTCTTGCAGCTCCGGTGTCCGGAAAGCCTTTCTTGGTATATGTTCGAGCAATGGATCATTCCCTGGGAGCTCTACTAGCTCAGAATGATGAACAAGGACGAGAACAAGCAATCTACTACCTAAGTAGAACAATGATCGGAGCCGAACATCGGTACAACCCGATCGAGAAGGAATGTTTGGCGCTGGTGTTCGCTATTCAGAAAATGCGACACTATCTAGTAGGCCAAACTATAAATGTCATATCAAAAGTCAACCCTCTGAGGTTACTCATGACAAAGCCTTCCTCGTTGAATGGCCGGCTGGCAAAATGGGCCATGTTGCTATCCCAGTATGATATGCACTTTCTGCCGCAGAAAGCCATTAAGGGACAAGCGGTGGCAGACTTCCTAGCTGAACACCCAGATCCAAGGGCAGCCAAAGTCTACGAGGATCTCCCAGACGAAGTGGCCGAAGCCTACCTGACTCAGACATCGTTCGAAAGTCAAGTGTGGCAACTTTTCTTCGACGGTGCATCAAGGACAAGCCCGAAGGGACACATAGTAGCGGGGGTAGGAGTGATACTCGTCTCCCCACAAAATTATGTGATTCCCCGAGCTGTCTCACTAACGGAGCCTTGTTCCAACAATGTGGCGGAATACAATGCTCTATTGATTGGGATGCAGCTCGCCGATGAGATTGGCGTTAAAAATCTCGAAGCATACGGTGACTCTAAACTCATCGTCAGTCAAATTCGCGGGGAGTACGAAGTCAGACATGAGGACTTAGTACCCTATTACAACGCAACTATCCGCATGGCCGAGGGGTTTGCTAACTTCTACATCGACCATGTACCGCGCAGGCAAAATGCGCACGCCGATGCACTCGCATCCCTGGCAGCCTCCTTAGCTCTTCCAACTGGAGCAATGGAGAAGATATTCGTCTATAGCCACGACCTGTATTGCCCGAAAAATACTCTCAAGGACTATCATGAGTCAAAGGGAGATTGTCGAGGCAAAGAAGTGCTGGAATTGTCGGCCGGTCCAGAGCTTAAAGACTGGCGATTCCCCTACATTGATTTTGTCTTATACGGCATCTTGCCTGAAGACGCCAGGGAGGCGGCTGCCATCCGAAGGAAAGCCCCCAAATTCTACTATAATGCGATTTCGCGAACATTGTATCGTCGATCGCATGACGGGATCCTGCTCCGATGCCTCTCATCAAAAGAAGCCCAAGGAGTATTGAAAGAAGCCCACGATGGTACTTGTGGAGCTCATCAACCTGGCCCAAAATTGGCACATCGACTCCAAAGGTTGGGTTACTATTGGCCAAAAATGATCGCCGATGCTGTCGCTTATGCTAAGAGATGTCACGCCTGTCAAATACACGGCGATTTCATCCATCAAGCACCAGGGTACCTCCACTCTACGAACTCTACCTGGCCGTTTGAAATGTGGGGGATGGACGTGGTTGGCCCTATCAGCCCACCATCATCGAAAGGACATCGGTTCATTCTAGCGATAACCGATTACTTCTCAAAGTGGGCCGAAGCTATCCCTTTGAAAGAGGTAAAATCTTCTAACGTGATCAAGTTCGTGAAACATCACGTTATTTACCGCTTCGGTGTGCCTCGGCGTATCATCCATGACAATGGACCCCAGTTCATCAGCCAGGCTTTCCAGAGATTCTGCGCGAAGTTCAGAATCCAGAGTGTGTCCTCAACGGCATACTATCCTGCTGCTAACGGTCTTGCAGAAGCCTTCAACAAGACTATTGGCAAGCTTCTCAAGAAATTTGTCTCGAAAAGTCAACGGGACTGGGACGACAAGCTGGGTGAATGCTTATGGGCCTACCGCACAACGGTGCGAACCCCAACTAAAGCCACGCCATTTTCCTTGGTATACGGATGCGAAGCCGTCCTTCCACTGGAAATCCAAATTCCATCTCTACGCGTCGCCTTGACAGCGGAAATGACAACTGAGGAGAAGCATCAGCAGCGACTCCAGGAGTCGGAAGCCTTAGACGACAAGCGTTTGCAGGCCCAACAGCAAATCGAGCTCTATCAAGCTCGAATCACCAGAGCCTTCAACAAGAAAGTCAAAGCGCGAACTTTCAAGAAAAGCGACCTTGTCTTAGCCGTCCGAAGACCCATGGTCATGACGCACAAGACAAAAGGAAAATTTCAACCCAAATGGGAAGGACCATTTGTAGTAGAGTCAGTCTACTCAAATGGGTCATATCGCCTCATAACTTCAAATGGCGATACACTCATGATGCCGATCAATGGCAAATTCTTGAAGAAGTACTATCCTTAATAGTACTCTTCCTCCGATCAAGTTAAAAGTACACCTCTGATCAAACATCCGACGCCCTCGACGGCTAAGGATAGAGGAAAATGTCGGCCTTTAAGCCCGACATAAATCCTCGACAACTCATCATGCTGAGGGGAATAGCATGACTAGCCCAGCTCAAACGGTAGTTGGTAAAGGCATGTCAAACCCGTTGACAGCTGAGGATTTGCTAAAAATCCTAAGGGACACGTTCCCATTTGATCCGGCGCCTCCGACGGCTAAGGATAGAGGAAAATGTTGGCTTTTAAGCCCAACATAAGTCCTCGACAACTCATCATGCTGAGGGGAATAGCATGGCTAGCCCAACTCAAACGGTAGTTGGTAAAGGCACCTCAAACCCGTTGATAGCTGAGGGTTTGCTAAAAATCCTAAGTGGACTTGATTCCACTCTTTCCTCCAAAATCCCTTACCAATTCTCATCCACAGAATGGTAGGACCACAAAAAAAAAATCGTTGCCAAGTTAACACCATACCTCTGGTAATGAGATACCCCTTGTAGAGTACAAATCTTGCTTGTCAACTCTACATTTTGCCAAGTTAACACTACACCTCTGGCACTTCAAATCTCACTTGTCAATTCTCATCCATAGAATGACAGGTCCTCAAACCGTTTTCGGCTCAAGCCAATTCTTGTCAAGTTAATATTACACCTCTGACAAAACCGCTGTTTAAGTTAACATTATACCTCTAAGCAGCACTTCAAGTTTCTGCCAGGTTTAATATTACACCTCTGACAGTCACTTTTCTTCAGTCTTCCATATCGAAGCTGAAATGCATGATGCCAAGTTAACAATACACCTCTAGCATCTGAGTCATCGCTAAGTTCAACAATACACCTATGGCCATGACCTTTCCTCGACTTCCTTGTTCAAGCCGAGATGAATGATGCCAAGTTAACACTACACCTCTAGCATCCGAGTCATCGCTAAGTTCAACAATACACCTATGGCCATGACCGTTCCTCGACTTTCTCGTCTAAGTCGAGATGACCAATGCTAAGTTCAACATCACACCTCTAGCATTACCTCACTGTTACGTTAAACATTACACCTATGACAGTGACATTCTGAGTTAAGTTAATATCACACCTCTGACTCACATCCTTGTCGAGTTAACACCACACTTCTGACAAGACTATCTCCAACCCGTTAAGTTAATATCACACCTCTAACGGTAAAAGCTTCACTAGATTCCTCGCGGGTCTAGTTTCACTTGTTATTCTCTTCAACAGAATAACAGGTCCACCTAAAGACATTGTTAGGTTAACATTACACCGCTGACAATGTTTTATCAAATTCCCCAGCTGACCTTGAATCAAGTCAATCCCAGACACTTGACAAAAGTTCACCTTCTCTGGGAGTACGCATTCCCCTGTCACTTTCTTTTATAAAGTGGCGGGTCCACCAAAATCATTCTTTTGCTTCTAAAACAAAACATTCAAGACAACAGAAAGAGGCAAAAAGAAAAGTGTCACTTTTATTGATATTCAAGCATATGAAAGTGATACAAAACGCTCTCTTATACAATAAGATTGAGTGTTACAATTAAGGAGTACAAAGAAGTCCCTCTCTCTCTTAGAGGCCGTACTCACTCCTTGAAGCCGCATCTGATTCCAAATACATGATGTCCGGGAAAGTGCCCGACTGTGACGACAATTGGAGTCGGTTGCACCATGGCAACAACGCCAAACTCTGAAAGCGCCCTAGCTGACTAAGCTAAGAGCAATGGTGTTCTTGAGGTCCGGTGGCAGCAGAAAGTCCTGCAACCCTTCATTCATCACCATCCCTTTCCCCAGCAGGCCATCTAACGGAATGTCCTCGATGTCACTTCTGGAGTGGGAGAGGAAGAGGATCTTATCCGCCACCACAACCGCCGGACCCTCATCGCCGTCATGCATACCCTGACCATCTCTTGCCATCAGGCATGTTTGGTACAGGAGATCTGAAGAGACCTTGGCGAGGGTTGGGTCCTCGTCAGAGACATAATATATTCTCTCATAGGTGACGAGGACCATAATATATTCTCTCATAGGTGAACATTGAACAAGCTCGCCGGTTGAAGCATTCTTCCAGGGGACCAGCGAACCTGCAAAGAACAAATAAGAGAATCAGAAAATCTGGAACTTAGTATACTTTAACAAAAGAAAACTAAGTAACAGACGCGGCAGTCTTTAGAGACTTCAGACGCGGGTCAAAACTGTGCCATGCGCAGGATTCAAACGCGGCTTTATCTTGCGTCCGCGCCTAAAAGCACAAGACGCGAAAAAGTGTAAACGCCGAAAATTGCCATCTCTCTGCTGGGTGAACAGGAGTTACAAGATTCAGGTCGGAAACTTTGAATTCATCCAAGGCATTGGCTATAAAACGCGTCAAGACAATGGCTGTAAAACGCAATGAGCAACGCGCGCGTCAAGCGCCCGCGTTCAAAGGAATTCGAATCAATGGCGCAAATTCCAGAAAAGGAATGCGCCAAGACTTCTTTCAGACGGTTACGCCAAGGTGCAGGCCTGGATGGGCTATAGATGTCATCAGGGTGACATACCAGCAGGGGCCTCTATCCAGAGCTGGCCTTTCCGCGTCCAAACGCAGGTGCACAAGATGATCCAAGAGGCTTTTCCTCCTGAAGAGACCAGACAGAAGCCTGAGAGCTTTGGGTCATCTTCATCCACAGAGTCACCATCACCCATGGAGACAGATCTCTGTCAGAAACTCTAAAGAAGGCGAGACTTCTCTCGGAGCAAAACAAATGAAAACAGTCTAAGTTGGATTGTTGAAGAGGGAGAGGGTGCACTCTATTTATAGGCAGTCCCTAATAACTGTCATTAATGGTGCATCAATCGGAACCGCCGCGCACGACCGTCAAAGCCCAATCAAGGACTGACGCGTGGAACGCTGCTTTGGAAACCGTCGAGAGCGCCGGTTTTTCAACCGCCAGCGTCGGTTTTGCATTTAAGGGCATTAACGCCCGAGCCCAATGAGAAGTCGACGCGTGGACAACTGCCTTGGGAAGCAACGGATGACCCGGAACCCCAATCGACAGTGAAGACTTGACGTTCAAAGATCTCCTAAAATCTTTTAAGTCAGATTGCACTAAACGCAGTTGGGAAAGCCGCGTCCCTTGAGCAGGCAAGGCTGCGTCTCTCGTGTCTGCTCGACCCGCGTCTTTTTTTAGCAAGACAGATTCGCGTTATTCAGAACCGCGTTTCGCCTGGTGATTGACGCCGCGTCTCATTAAAAGGACTTAGCGAAATATCAGTTCCTATGAAATGATGACCGCGTTCCACCCTGTGATTAACGCTGCGTCTCATTCCTATGGACTGATGACCGCGTCTCACTATGTGGATCAATGCCGCGTCTCGTCGAGTAGACTCAGAGTCAACGCCGCGTTTTATTGAAAGAACTTGGTCTTACCTAAGTTCAGTATTCACAACCAGTGATCAGGAAGTTGGATTCACCCACAGCTAAACAAAGAAGGTGGAGCCAAAAACTTCACAAAAGCTTTTATTATATCAAAAAAATGGTAAAAGTGGATACAAACACTCTTGATAAATAGAGTGTCCTTTTCTTTACAAAAAGAAAAGAAGGCTAAATGTCCTGGTTCGCCAAGGAACGGATTTGTTCCTTGAGGCGGTGAATCTCGTGTTGGCGCGTCTTTCAGCTTCCATAATAGCCCGGTCCCGCAGCTCCTCTTCAGATAAGAAACTTCTTGCGGCCAGCTGCGTTCGCAGAGATTCCACCCTGGAAGAATGTAGAGACAGACTCTCTTCAGCTCGCGCCTTAGCAGCTTGTTGCTCCTCAAGCTCCTCTTTGATGGTAACGAGCTTCTTCTCATTGAACGCAAGCACAGCTTCCGCCTTGGCAATGGTGTCCCGAGCCTTGGCAATGGTGTCACGAGCACTGATGATGACTTGCTCAGTGCTCTGCATGGTAAGCTCGGATTCCCTTGAATCGGCGGTTAGTCTTTGACATTCAGCCTGGGAATATTCGAGGCTGCGGGCCTCTGCAGCAATTTGTGCCTCCGCCTCCTGTCGCTCTTGTTCTTGAGCAGCTAGGAGCCTAGTCAAGGTGGCCTGGGCCTCATCAAAGGAGCCAGCATTTTCCAAAGACTCCAGCTCGTGCAGGTCATCTCCCAGTTGCTTCACCACCCGCAGACATGCCTCGGCAAGTGAGGGGCCTCCCGTTAATTCGATGTTCACGGCCATATTTTCGAGAAGCTTCTGGGCAAATTTGAAGGAGCTGCTCCCACGTAAGATGAGATCAATACATGATCCCATCGAAGCGAAGAATTGTTGCACCATCTGACGTGCCAGTTCCCCTATGTCTTCACCACCTGGGAAGCTTCCCGACCCCTTTTCTGTCACAGGATAGGGGATATAAGGCGGATCTTCTCGCACAAGAGTCGTGCTGGCCGTCGATACGGCAAGAGCAAGATTGGCCAATGGCGCTTCCGGAGGTGCTACCTCTGCAGGAACCTCCACGACCAATGATGGAGTAGTTAGCGCAACCTCCTCAGAAACCTCAATCGAGACCTGAGCTGTGTGGCCTTCTGGAAGGGTACCGACCGTCGGACTCTCTACCTGAGCCCCCTCAGTCCTCTCTGCAAGTTATCGCGATGTTAGCCACAATGGTAGAAAAGCGAAACATTTAAAGCATCAGAGCTGCCTTACCAGGTTGGAGGTCCAGAGACGTCGAATCCTGCGGAGCGGAAGTCTCCTCGGCTTCAGCAGTAACCTCCTCGCCCGGCAGAGTGAGAGCCTCCTCAACCTCAGTGGTTGCTTCCCCTTCCGGCAAAATGGAAGGCTCCCCGATCTCAACAGTTGCCCCCTCTGAAGCCTCGATTCTCTCGGGCTGGGTCAACTCTTTCACCATCTCCTCGATACGCGAGGAGGTTGTAGCGTCGGCGTCTCCGGCTGGCCCTGCAGCATAAAAGAAGAATGTTAGAACATCCTCTTCAATATGCAAAGAGAAAATTAGACAGAAGATGGAAAGAATACCTTCAGTAGGGATAATCGCCAGCGATGGTGCAGTCGATGGCTCGCCCCCATATATTTCCTCCTCCGAGATGTGGAAGAATTTGCTCTGATCAGGAAGAGCGGGTTCATCGCCATAGTCGACCCCGTCATCAAAGGCGCTTTCCCCCGATAACGAAGAAGACGACAGCTCAACGCGAGGAAGCTTCGCAACAGGAGCCTTGCCTCCGATCACCCCAGTGGTAGGACTAGGGTCAACTGCCCTAGGACGGAAATGAAGACGCTAGGAGACCCCGGCTGCCGTGCCTCACCTCTCCCTTCATGAGCAGAAGGAAGCTCGGGCTGAGCTGAGAATCCCGGAATCTCAACATCCTCTTCACCCATTATGTCGACCTCAAGCCGCTCATCATCATCACCAGCGGTGAGTTCGTCAACAAGCTCCCCCTCCTCCACGGTCTTGCGGTGTGACCTAGGGGCACGGACTAGGGTGGGGAAATCTTCATCTTCCGACGGTTCCTCAACCCTGACAAAGACGTCTTCAGGACGAGCCTCAACTCCAGTAGAGGTGCCTTCAGATTGAGAGACTTCGGCTGTTAAGTCCCTCCGAACCTTCTTTGGGACAGGCCCAGCAATAGAAGCAGAGTGTCGACGACGCTTGCTCACCGTCTGTTTAGACCTCCTTGCCCGCGGCTCCTCCCTCATTGCTGGTGGCTCAGCCCTTGTCGCTCGCGGCTCTGCCCTTGTCGGTAGCGGCTCCGCCCTCACTGCTTGTGGCTCCCTCCTCGATCATCTCCTGACCTCCTTATGAGCCTTCAGATACTGGTCGATAAGCTTCGAATGTTTACCGGACTCTGACCTGGCCTCGAGATGTGCATTGATGCTCTCAAGGCATGAAGACTCCGGAACAAGGTCTGGTGTCTGGCTGGCTTGGAAGTACCAGGTGCAGAAGCTGAAGCTCGTGCGGCATTTGGGCGTCTCGATGGGTAGACGGAATGTTGCTCCCGTCCCCCAGCCACACTGTAGTACCAGGCCCGAGCACCCTCGAACAGGTTCCCTTCGAAGGCGAGCCGAGCATTGGGGTTCCCGACATAGAGTTGATCGTAGCCGAACTGTCGGGCAAAACGGTTCGGCATGTATGGCTCGATGGTGCATGAAGTCCCTTGCCGGAACATCACATATCCCGGCCGGATGTTGATCAACCACCAGAAGACTCCCGCAGGCAGTTGTGTGAAGTTATCCCGACCAGCGATATCAGCGAACAACTCCCCGAAAGCCGCACCAGGAACGTCTGGAAAGCAGCGGTTGAGCTGGTAGTTCGTGGCGCAGGAAAGACACTTCCTAATATAATACAGGTAGGTGTCACGCCACTCCGAACGTTCCAGCCGCTGCACAAATGGGACATGACCCGTGCTCCCACGCGCCGCCGTCATCAAAGAAGGGCAATGCATCACGTACCAAGCCATGAGGTACGTGTAAGGCAGTTCAATCCGAGGGTTAGGGCGCTTCACCTTCGGATTCCCCTCTGAGTCGACATATGGCTTTCCATGGGAGTCAACAGTCTTCGGGGGCTCGCAGAAACTCTTGGCTAACGCCCGTAGCCCACTCTGAATACCGGCCGCCACGGCCGGAAGAAGAGCTATGGGGCTACCATGAGCCAGGAGCACCGCCGGGTACACCACGTCGGCAATAATAACTTCGTGTGGCAGCGTGGGCACCACACAACGCTTCAACCACAGCATCAAGAAGCCCGCCAACAGTGCTCGACTAGAGATGGAAGTCCGGGCTTGATGGTGAAAGCTTTCAAAAACCAGGTCAGGGTCGAAACCGTCCTCGTTCGACTCCGTGGTGTAGAAGCTGTTCGGAGCCTGGTCGATCCTGTCTTCAATTTCCCTATCGGAGCTGGGAGCCAGTCGGGTTATCGGGAGGTCTTTATTGTTAACGTTGTTGAACAGATAACTAGCCCAAGACAACTGCTTGACTCCTCCTGACCTCCAGGCAGTTATCTGGCCGCAGATGTGGAAGTGGCACATCACCTCCCAGTAGGTCTCATATATTGCGGGAAACTCTTTTTCCAAAAAGTGGAGCTCCTTAGTGGTAGGGACATATTCCTCATAAGGAATGTCCCCTGACGCCAGCCCCGAGACCTCATGCAGCTCGTGCAGTGCCGGGCCCATCTCTCCAACCGGGGTGAAGAATGTCCCCGTCAGAGAGTCATATCGCTCCAGGACTCCGAAGAAATTATGAGAGCTTGGTGGGATACCCCACTGTACGGCCCTGACTGCCGGGTATAGTCCCACACACTCTAGCAGCTCTTTAAGATCGGTGAGGACAAAACCCACCATCCTGCCCCACCAAATATTCCCCGTAGAATGGATCCACCCATGCGCACGGAACTCAGTAGGATAGTCACCCTCCGCTTCCATAAACGAGTTAAGGAAGGTAGCGGCAAGCTGTGGTATCTCCCCGACCGGAACATCGGACTTGCGCGACGCGGGGAACAGGCCGACGGCTGACCTGTCATGACTATCATGGCGGTTTACCTTCTGGAAGCCAAAGTCACCAAGGGTGATTTCGGGGACACATTGGGAAATGTCCCATTCCATCTTCCGAGGGATGGACATGTGTTGGAAGTAGGACAACGGGAACATCCTCTCCATATCCGGAAGAAACAATCTTCCATCCTTTATCTGACGGAGCCATTTGTAAGTTCCTCCAGACACGCGACGGCCGTCATCATGAATGCGATCTCCGAAGAAGAAGGCAGGCTTCTCCAGCCTGACGCCATCATCCGTTTTGAATGCGGCATCGGTCATAAGCGCCCGAAAGGTTCTCCTGTCAACATTAGAGAGCCTCTCCCTGCGATCCGGCGACTGGTCAGCAGTCAATGGGACACTCATTCTTAGCACGAAGGTCAAGCCCTGGTCAGCACCACCTACATGTCCAAAGTGGCGCGTCTTGGCAAGTGAGCCAGAAACATGTCGCACTGCGAAAGAAAAGGACACTTAGTCAGATACTTCATTAAAAGCAAGGAAAAATGCTAAGTGTTCATGACCCAAACGCAGAAGAGAAACTGGACGCAGGAATTATCAAAATTCGCGTCCAGACCTGCGAATCTGCGTCCAAACGCAGAAGAGAAACTGGACGCAGGAATTATCAAAATTCGCGTCCAGACCTGCGAATCTGCGTCCAAACGCAGAAAAGATACTGGACGCAGAAGTTATCAAAACCCGCGTCCAGACCTGCAAATCCGCGTCAAGTGGCACAGAACGCAAGGATCAAATCCGCGTTCTGCAAACCAAGACCGCGTCCAGATCCTTCACAGTTAGGAAATCTCTAAGTGAAGGACCCGAAGTGCAGAGTTCACTGGCGTTAGGTCATCAAACCCGCGCCTCGGTTATCAACTCAAAGACCGCGTCCGAGACTGCGTCTGAGAATCAAACCGGTTCATATTCTGTGTTAAGAGCTTTTTTTAGGGTTCTCTAAAACTTCCAGTAACGGTGAAGCTTAGCCAAAATGGCATCTTTACCTCGGAAAACATCCTGCACGGAGGAAGTGCCCCCTTGGGCCTCGGCAATGGTCGCCTTGGAGGACGACGCGGTCGGCTTGGCCTTGGGTGCCATTGGTGATCAGAGGTCAATGAAGAAGATGAGCAGTAATGGAGAAGAAGAACTCTCTTAAATCTCTGAGTAAGCGCGTTCGGAGAAGAAGACAAATCTCTCTAACTGTGGCCTTTTATAGGCACAAAGATTCGCGAAGATACGCGGCGTGTGGCCCGATAGACGCTGCAGCGAGTCGCCACGTGACGCGTGTAACCAGATCATTTCTGAATAGAGAAGATCATGCGTCGTGACCCCGCCGCGAGTCATCATTCGACACGTGGAGCAGTTCATTTAATGAACCGGGAAATCCGCGCGCCTAACGGAGAAAACCTCTCCGGTTCCCCAGGCCAGCTGGCGGCGTAATCATAACATGGCACAGATTCGCGCCCAAAGAACGCGCCTCTCCGATGGACATGCCCCGTCAGCATCACCATAAATGCACCCAGAAAGTCGCGTTGTGTCCAGAAAATCGCGTCTGCATCCAAAAGACGCGTCTCTCTAAAATTCGCAAGCAGGCTAAACATCGCGTCTACCTCATGGAATATTAGTCGCGTTCCTATCCCCAAAAGACGCACCCCATGGAAGTCGCGTCTTTAAGGCAGTCTCTGCTTTTCAAAAAAAAAACCTGCGTTCGGCTTCTGCAAATCAGTTCAACAGTACACTGGCACAAGCAGAAGGCCAACCACTCCTGGTCAAAAGCGCACTCGTGACAGACTAAAAGCGATCGGGGAGGTTTAGACTGTGTATCTAGACACTCAACACGATCAACTCTGATGGCTTCAAAGAGTTCAACAGTACACTCACAAAGACCAACTCCAGATAAGATCAAACCCGGAGCATTAATAGTCCAGTCATAAAGGCGAATGCGGCTAAAATCCAAAGTATTCCGAAATCCGTCCCATTTAACTGCGGAATATCGAAAACTTTGGAGGGGGTTCTGTAGGCTGTCTAAAAAACAGACAAGCCTTTAAAAGCAGAGATCCAAGCTCAAGACGCGTTGGCTCGACACCCGCGTCTCAGCATCAGGACGCGTTGGCTCGACACCCGCGTCTCAGCATCAGGACGCGTTGGCTCGACGCCCGCGTCTCAGCATCAGGACGCGTTGGCTCGACACCCGCGTCTCAGCATCAGGAGGCGTTGGCTCGACACCCGCGTCTCAGCATCAGGACGCGTTGGCTCGACACCCGCGTCTCAGCATCAGGACGCGTTGGCTCGACGCCCGCGTCTCAGCATCAGGACGCGTTGGCTCGACGCCCGCGTCTCGGTTGCAACCACCCCGATTATGGCGCCATCCACCGCCCATGTAGCGGGAAGTGGCCCCTCATTGTGGAGCGTTTTCAGGGGGCACGTTCATCCCCAGGGACCTCTATAAATAGCCCTGTTGGCATCAACAAAGACACACACACACAGGGAGAGACGTACCTACATACAGGCATACGCATCCAACACGCGTAGAGAGAGACACGCACGATCACCGGACGAAGGCATCGTCAACAGAGAAGGAGAGAAGACTCTTCAGCAAGCTTACTGCGTACTAGCTGCTCTTTGCCTAGCTCCTCTTCTAGAGTTTTGGTAGACAGAGCCGAGTTACTCTCTCTACCGACCGAAGAGAAGATCCCCGACGGTCCAAACAGTCATCCGGTCAACGGAGAACAAGATTCACTCTCCACCGCCACACGAAGAACCCAGCATTAAACAAAGGGGGGATTCAAGATTCAACATCCTCCCTCCCTTGTAACCGGAAAGAAAGGAAAGTCTGGTTGTAATTGTTTCAACTGATTCAAGGAAATATTTTACACCCCGATCCTTCTCACCTAAATCTCCTTCCGGGCACCTACAAGGACGAACCTATAGTTCGTTGGAAAGAGAATGACGAAGAGAAGAAGATGGTATAGTTGGTGGTGGTTAAGGTGGAGTAGATAGTGGTGGAAATGAGAAAGAAGGCAATGGTGATAATGGGTTTCTTGGTGAAGAAGGAGAAAAAAGGAAGGAGGAGAAGGTGGTGGAAATGGGTTGCTTGAACTTGGTAGAATGGAGAAGGAAATGGGGGGATGATGGAGAGTGAAAAAGGAAGAATTGGTGGCCAAAAATGGTGGCCAAGGAGGGCAAGGTGCTGCCCTTGCTGCTGTTTCGTTTGCAAGAAATGGAGAAGGAAGAAGAGAAAAAAAATGAATGAGAGAGATAAGAGGTGGGGTATATTTATAAGGAGGGAAAATATTATAATATAGCCATTGGAATGTTTTGGATTTAATGAGACTTGCGTCTCCCACAATGGCTGCGTCCTCTTGAGAAGAAATCCGCGTCTGAGCCAAATGAACTGGACGCGGAGAAAAATCCGCGTCCAGGAGAATAAACGCGAGTTTTGCTTTTGACATAAAGGACAAAAGTCATAATGACTTGATTGGAGTTGATCTGAAATGCATCAAATACAGTATGAAGAGGATCTCTGCATTAAATGCAGAATCTAGGTTGGTGAAACTCGCGTCTAGCGAGGAGAGAGAAAAGTGAAAAAAATATCTGGATACTATTCCGGTATCTGGGAAAACACCGAAAACTCCAGAAAAGTCCAAAAATAAAGTAGCTTGGACAGCTTCCCAAAAATTCTTAAAAATAATAAATATTATATAAAGATTCTTGATGAAATCGGTTTCAGAAATTCAATCCCATTTTCATAATAAAAATCCTAAAGTCAAACGTCAATACCGGTCCATACCGAGTCGGCCGGATTTTGATAAATTCTGAAAATTCCCAGAAAAGCTTAAAGGAGAAAATATAATTCTAAGAAGTAATATGAAAGTGGAATCTAGAAATTTGATTCCAATTGTAAATTAAAATTCTTGGAATCAACCAGTGATACTGGCCGACACCAAATCCAGTGAAATTTTGATAAATTCTAAAAATTCTCAAAAATTTCATTTAGATAGAAAACATGTTTTAAGAAGTACAGTGAAAGCCATTTCTAAATTTTCAACTCCGTTTGTAAATTAAAAATCTGAAAGTCGGTCAGCGACACCGGTCGACACCGGTTTTGAAGGTTTACAATTTAATTCTGAAAAATTCCAGAAAGTCATGAAAAATGTAGAATATTAAAAAATAATATTTGAAACTGAAATCGGTCAAATCTGAATGCCAAAAAGGTCAAATCATGCAGTACTGCTATATGAGTAAGAATTTAAAAAAATAAAATAATAATAATAAAAAAATACGCTCCAAAAATCAGGACATATAACTGTGTACGTATACTGAGGATGGGGTGTTACAATCCATCCACCTTATCAAAAATTTCGTCCTCGAAATTTTGATAATGGGGATGCGAAGGAATAGGGCAAGGAATTTTACCAACTAAGATGGAAAGAGTTGGGGGTAACGTTCACGAATAATATCCTCTCGTTCCCATGTAGCTTCTCCTGGGGCATGCCTATTCCAAGAAACTAGTACCAATGGTATTGCCCGATTTTTCAATGTTTTGACACTTTTGTCCAGAATGGCCATCGGCTGCTCCTTGTAGGATAAATCTGGTTGAAGTTCTAATTCTGAGTGATCTAGAATGTGACTCTCATCCTTGACATACTTCCTTAACTGTGATACATGGAATACATTATGTACTCCTTCTAAAGAGGGTGGCAATGCCAATCGGTAAGCCACATCTCCCACACGATCCAAAATTTCAAATGGGCCGATGTATCTCGGACTAAGTTTTCCGCGAGTACCGAATCAGATTACTCCTTTGGTTGGTGATATCCTTAAAAATACATGATCACCTGTTCTAAATTCCAACGGTCTCCTATTAGTGTCTGCCCAACTCTTTTACCGGCTCTGCGCTGCCCGGAGGTGATCTCTGATAATTCTGACTTTATCTGTTGTCTGAACTAGAATATCTGGTCCCATAAGTCTTCTTTCGTCGACTTCATCCCAACATATTGGCGACCTGCATTTTCTGCCATATAAAGCTTCAAATGGAGCCATCTTGATACTGGTCTGATAGTTGTTATTATAAGAGAATTCTACATAGTCTTCCCATGACCCTTTAAATTCTATCATGCAGGCTCGTAACATGTCTTCAAGTGTTTGGATAGTTCGTTCAGATTGTCCATCTATCTGGGGGTGATATGAGGTACTGAATTTCAGACGAGTTCCTAAATTTTCTTGGAGACTTTCCCAGAAATGCGATCGAAATCTCGTGTCTCTATCTGACACGATGCTAACTGGAATTCCATGCAGACGAACGATTTCTCTCATATATTTATCTGCAAGAACTTCTGTTGACTGACCTACTCTGAAAGGTAGAAAGTGTGCTGCTTTTGTGAGGCGATCAACGATTACCCATACTGCATTGTTACCCTTAGGACTGCGGGGTAAAGCTGTAACAAAATCCATGGTGATATGTTCCCACTTCCATTCGGGTATCGGTAATGGTTGTAGAAGTCCAGCTATTCTCTGATGTTCTACCTTTATTTGCTGACAAACCAGGCACTTTGCCACATACTGGGCTATCTCCTTCTTCATGGCGTCCCACCAAAACTTCTGCTTCAAGTCTTTATACATTTTATTTCCTCCTGGGTGTATGGAATAAGCCGAACTGTGTGCCTCTGCCAAAACTTTCTGCCGGACTTCCCCTTGTGGTACACAGATTCTGTTACCAAAGTAAAGTGCACCATCCGAATGAATACAGATATCTGTCCTTAATCCAGCTTCTACTTGAGCCCTGAATTTCTGTAATCTGGGGTCTCCCTTTTGGGCTTCCTTAATTTCACTTATCAGGGTTGGTTGAATCTGGAAGGTCATTAGTTGTCCTGACTCATCAGCTCCTTGTATTAGCATCAAGTCCAACTTTATGATTTCCCTAAGCAATTCCTTCTGTTGAGTAAGTTGTAACAATATTTTGTTCTCTGGTCTCCTGCTTAATGCATCTGGGACTGTATTGTCCTTACCAGGATGGTACTGTAAGTCTATGTCATAGTCGGCCATCAATTCAAGCCACGACCTTTGCCTCATATTTAATTCTTTCTGTGTGAAGATATACTTAAGACTCTTATGATCGGTATAGATCAATACTTTGTCCCCCAGAAGGTAGTGTCTCCAGATCTTCAATGCAAATATTACCGCCGCCAGTTCTAAGTCATGGGTTGGGTAATTTCTCTCATGTGGTTTCAATTGCCTAGATGCATAAGCTATAACATGACCATGCTGCATTAATACACATCCTAGGCCTTTTTCGGATGCATCACTATATATAACCATCCCTCATGTTCCTGAGGGAATCTTCAATATTGGAGCTGAAATTAGTCTATCCTTTAATTGTTCAAATGCTGCAGTACATTCCTCTGACCATTGATACCTTTCTCCTTTTCTGGTGAGCTTTGTTAATGGGGTTGCGATTTTGGAAAAGTCTTAGACAAATCTCCTGTAATACCCGGCTAATCCAATAAAGCTTTTAATTTCTGTTACTGTCCTTGGAATTGGCCAATCTTTTACTGCCTGGATCTTATTAGGGTCGACTGAAATTCCTTCTTCTGAAACTACATGACCCAAGAAAGCTATACGGTCTAACCAGAACTCACACTTGCTTTGCTTAGCATAAAGTTGTTCCTGCCGGAGAGTCTGTAGCACTATTCTCAAGTGTTCTGCATGTTCTCTGTCGTTTTTTGAATATATCAAGATATCATCGATAAACACCACGACAAACTGGTCCAAATATGGCGAGAAAACTCGGTTCATCAAATCCATAAAGACAGCTGGGGCATTGGTCACTCCGAAGGGCATGACTAGAAATTCGTAATGACCATAGCGAGTTCGGAATGCTGTCTTCGGAATATCTTCTTTCTTCACTTTCAGTTGGTGATAACCTGATTGTAAATCCAATTTTGAAAACACTCGGGCCCCATGAAGTTGATCAAAAAGATCATCAATTCTTGGTAAGGGATACTTATTCTTGATGGTAACCTTATTTAATTCTCTGTAGTCTATACACAACCGCTTACCACCATCTTTCTTGTTGGCCAATAGCACTGGAGCTCCCCATGGTGAAATACTCGGCCTAATCAATCCCTTGTCAGAATATTCCTGTAACTGCCTCTTTAGAACTTCTAACTCAGTGGGTGCCATTCTGTATGGGGCTTTAGATATTGGGACTGTGCCCAGAATGGTATCAATGGAGAACTCAATTGCTCTATTGGGTGGAAGTCCTGAGATCTCTTTAAATACTTCTGGAAACTCATTCCAAACTAGTACTCCCTTTTCCTGGATCTCAACAGTAGTCATCTGTGTTTTTTCCTTGGCAGGTTTATGTTCTCCTTCAAATTGGAACTCAGGCTGAAGTGGTATTCTGAAAATAACCTTCTTGTTTCGACAATCAATAACCGCATGGTATTTGCTGAGCCAAGTCATGCCTAAGATTACGTCGTACCCTTTAGTATCCAGTACGAGCATATCCGCTGCTAATATCCTGTTACACAATTTCACCGGACAATCTATACAAATTCTTTTAGAGATGACTACCCCATTACCGGTACTAATCTCCCACTGGTGGTCTAAATATTCAACATGTATAGAGTGCAAAGCAGTGAAACTATCTGATATGTAATAATGAGAAGCGCCAGAATCAAAGAGGGCTACAACAGGTTTAGAGTGCACCATAATCTTACCTGTCACCACTTCTAAAGAAGTTTGGGCCTCTTCCGCTGTCAAGTTGTAGGCCCGTCCTCTTCCACGACCTGCTGTTGTTCTTCCTCCCCTTGGAGCTGGGCGAAAAGCCCGTTGTTGTGGAGGGAGAGGGGCCCTTCCGACCATCGGCCCTGGGTTCCTCTGTCCAATGGCTACTGGAGGTGCCGGTAGGGCTCGGTTCATCATCCCAATTCTCTTATGGGGACAGCCTTCTATTGTGTGATCACCAGATCCATATGCTAGACATAATCCATTTGCCCTACGACACTCCTGCTGCGTGTGGCCTGTCCTCTGGCAATAAGCACATATAGGAAGCGGTTGAGTTATCTGAAGAGGGGCTGATCGAAATGGTCTTCTAACCATTGGGGCTTTTGCAGCTCTGACTGGACCTCCTCTGCCCAGTTGTTGAAATGGCCTCTTCATGGCATGTTTCCTCATCTGATTAAGATTCTTTTTCTCCAGTCCTCGCTCCACCTCTCGAGCTATAGTGAGGACCTGGGAATATGTTTTCAGTTGTTGGGGAATCAAAAGGACTTGAATATCCATTTGTAAGCCCTGCTGAAATCTGCTCGCCCGTTTCTCTTCGTCAGTTACCATATATGGAGCAAACGACTCAGCCTTAAGAACTCAGCAGCATACTCATCAACAGATTGGTTCCATTGTTGAAGTCGGATGAATTGCTCTTCCATCTCCTTCTGAGCTGTGGTAGGGAAGAATCTATCATAAAAGCTCTTAGAGAACTGGTCCCAAGTGATGGGTTTATCCAGTCTCGCTTCTTCAGCTAGCCACCAGTTTCTAGCCACATCCTTTAGTTGGATCTTGGCGACCTCCACCCGATCTTCCTCTGGAACCCGTGCTGCCTTCAAGAGATCTGTGGAGTCGATTAGCCATTGCTCGGCATCTAGCGGTCTCTCTCCCCCTGTAAATATTGCCGGCTGCAACCGCCTGAAGTCAGACACGTTGCCCGGCCTCCGTTCCTGAGGAGCTGCCATCAGGCCTTGCCGAAGGAGTTCGGTCTGCCTTTGTTGATTCTCCATCATATTTTGGATAACCCTAAGAATATCTGCATTTCCCCCTGCGGGCCCGTCCTGTGACTGCCCGAGTTGTTACGTCTTGCCCTTCTATCCATATCTATGTTGGTAAAAATGTCTGAAAGGAGGAGTGAAGGCAAAAGATAGATGGTCTTTAGGAATCAAGGGAAGGAATATCAGGAAGAAATGGATAACTTTGTACATTGCAGTTGGAATGTATAACAGAAACTCATGCATCCCAACTGCAAATTAAGATTCCATCAATTTGCAATTTAGTTGTACTGTAGGTGTGAGAGCCTGGGCTCTGATACCAACCTGTAACGCCCCGATCCGGCGGGTACAGAGACGTTACTGCGACGTATATACGCAGGCCAGAAATACCCTCACGTTTATACGCTAATCATCAGTACAAACAAGAATCAGAGTACGGAAGTGCGTGGCATATATCTATATACATTCCAACATAAGGATTACAAAGTTATCACAGAGCGTGATATACTGGTACATGTACATTATATCACAGCCAGGTACAAAAGTGAAATTTACAATTTGTACAGCAAAAGGTGCTCACGGGCTGAGAAGAAGATCCCCGAGCTAGCAGGAAGGTTCAGGAACAGAAGGAGCAAAGACAAGTCAGCCTGCTCCGAGAGATAAGCTTGATCTTCAGTGGAGGGCTCCGCTTCAATCCAGGCTTCAGAACCTGAACATGCAAGTCCAGGGGAGTCAGAAACTCCCTAACAAATAGACAGGTGAATGCCAAGTGTCGCGTAGAGATAAGTATATGTATGTGTAGATATGATCATACAACATTAAGCATCAAGAACTGTGTCGAGTGTACATGTACAGTAAGCATGAAAAGGAGGCATAAAATAAAAGTGATAAGGCCTGGATAAATCTATTTCTGCCATTTCATTATTTATACTTATTACTCGTTCTACCCGTATGTCTAGGTATGTGTAATAACGTCCCAACACACATACATCCACATATGAGTAATTCGAGGCTGTTATTGGAAACCAACGGGGGTATCAACGAACAATGTTTACAGTGGGTCCCGTACATGCCCGGGACCACGGTCCAGGACGTTCCATTGCTGGTGTATGGAACCGGCCGCAAGGCCTACAGGAGGGTCTTATAGAATGCCCTTATCAAGATGGTACCAAGAAGGAGGGAGCCAGCACTCCCCTCGATCACCTGGAGGCCCACAGGTCAGACCGGAAGTTTTAGTTGCACAACATGCCTAGTGCCACTGTAAACACGAACATATATTGATAGCCATAAGTTTTCCCCGACCCGATTCAAGTGGTTTCTTTTTATGATTTATTATGTAATTATCAATTTACGGGAAAGCAAGAGCATGACTGGATCCGGAGTTCAAGGGTACATGAGTATTATAATTTCAAGTCACAGGATTCCCGTAAATATGAAAATCGCAAGCCAAGTATCAATATGTTATAATGGGGAAAGTGTCAAGTAGTAGCATGATACATGCAAGTGTGCCAGGAAAATAATATAATATTAGTCAACTGACAAGTAGGAAAATCTGAAGGAAGGCGAGAACACTCGCCTAGAACTTCAAGAAAATGCGGGAAATCCCAAGTTCCGGAGTCCAAGTAACCAATATTGTATATAAGAAAGAGAGGAGGAGAAGGATGAATCAGAAAAAGTGAAAATGGAGACGCAGGGGTCGCAGACGCGGGGATTGCGCCGCGTTGATGCCACAAACGCGGGGTCTGAGACCCGCGTTTTATAATACAGGAAGAACGCAGACGCGAGTATGAGCTCCGCGTCGCGTTAACATATGAACGTGAAGATCGCGTTAAAGATGTGTTTGGACGCGGGAGTAAGCTTCGCGTCAAATAATAAAATATGAGAGAAAGAGGGATATGGAAATGAGAAAGACGCAGGAAAGGAGGGGATAGAGACGCAGTAACGGGAGAGGGAGAGATGCAGGTTTAGGGAAAATTAACAAGGAAAGGAAAAGAAAAAGGAAGGAAAGGAAATAAGGTAGGAAAGAAAGAAAGAAGAGAAAGGGAGGTAGGCTGACCGTGGCTTGGTCCGTGGTCGCTGGCGGCGGCCGGAGTTGGCCGGAGTTGGCCGGAGATGGGTGGCCAAGGCCCTAAAAGAGAAGTGTATGATGGTGCAAGTGTAGTACAAAAAGATTTCTTGGAGTTTTTTATAAATGGTGTTTCGGAGGACGAACCTATAGTTCGTTGGAAAGAGAATGACGAGGAGAAGAAGATGGTATAGTTGTGGTGGTTAAGGTGGAGTAGATAGTGGTGGAAATGAGAAAGAAGGCAATGGTGATAATGGGTTTCTTGGTGAAGAAGGAGAAAAAGTAAGGAGGAGAAGGTGGTGGAAATGGGTTGCTTGAACTTGGTAGAATGGAGAAGGAAATGGGGGGATGATGGAGAGTGAAAAAGGGAAGAATTGGTGGCCAAAAATGGTGGCCAAGGAGGGCAAGGTGCTGCCCTTGCTGCTGTTTCGTTTGCAGGAAATGGAGAAGGAAGAAGAGAAAAAAATGAATGAGAGAGATAAGAGGTGGGGTATATTTATAAGGAGGGAAAATATTATAATATAGCCATTGGAATGTTTTGGATTTAATGAGACTTGCGTCTCCCACAATGGCTACGTCCTCTTGAGAAGAAATCCGCATCTGGGCCAAATGAACTGGACGCGGAGAAAAATCCGCGTCCAGGAGAATAAACGCGAGTTTTGCGTTTGACATAAAGGACAAAAGTCATAATGACTTAATTGGAGTTGATCTGAAATGCATCAAATGCAGTATGAAGAGGATCTCTGGATTAAATGCAGAATCTAGGTTGGTGAAACTCGCGTCTAGCGAGGAGAGAGAAAAGTGGAAAAAAATATCTGGATAATATTCCGGTATCTGGGAAAACACCGAAAACTCCGGAAAAGTCCAAAAATAAAGTAGCTTGGAAAGCTTCCCAAAAATTCTCAAAAATAATAAATATTATATAAAGATTCTTGATGAAATCGGTTTTCAGAAATTCAATCCCATTTTCATAATAAAAATCCTAAAGTCAAACGTCAATACCAGTCTATACCGAGTCGGCCGGATTTTGATAAATTCTGAAAATTCCCAGAAAAGCCTGAAAGGAGAAAATATAATTCTAAGAAGTAATATGAAAGCGGAATCTAGAAATTTGATTCCAATTGAAAATTAAAATTCCTGGAATCAACCAGTGATACTAGCCGACACCAAATCCAGTGAAATTTTGATAAATTCTAAAAATTCTCAAAAATTTCATTTAGATAGAAAACATGTTTTTAAGAAGTACAGTGAAAGCCATTTCTAGATTTTCAACTCCATTTGTAAATTAAAAATCCGAAAGTCGGTCAGCGACACCGGTCGAAACCGGTTTGAAGGTTTACAATTTAATTCTGAAAAATTCCAGAAAGTCATGAAAAATGTAGAATATTAAAAAATAATATTTGAAACTGAAATCGGTCAAATCTGAATGCCAAAAAGGTCAAATCATGCAGTACTGCTATATGAGTAAGAATTTAAAAAAATAAAATAATAATAATAAAAAAAATACGCTCCAAAAATCAGGACATATAACTGTGTACGTATACTGAGGATGGGGTGTTACAGCGATACACTCATGATGCCGATCAATGGCAGGTTTTTGAAGAAGTACTATCCTTAATAGTACTCCTCCTCTGATCAAGTTAAAAGTACACCTCTGATCAAAACAAGAAGTGCATCTTCATTAACATCCGACGCCTCCGATGGCTAAGGATAGAGGAAAATGTTGGCTTCTAAGCCGAACATAAGTCTTCGACAACTCATCATGCTGAGGGGAATAGCATGGCTAGCCCAACTCAAACGGTAGTTGGTAAAGGCACCTCAAATCCTTTGACAGCTGAGGGTTTGCTAAAAACCCTGGAGTCTAATGTTCCCATCTTCATTAACATCCGATGCCTCCGACGGCTAAGGATAGAGGAAAATGTTGGCTTCTAAGCCCAACATAAGTCTTCGATAACTCATCATGCTGAGGGGAATAGCATGGCTAGCCCAACTCAAATGGTAGTTGGTAAAGGCACCTCAAATCCGTTGACAGCTGAGGGTTTGCTAAAAGCCCTGGGGTCTAATGTTCCCATCTTCATTAACATTCGACGCCTCCGACAGCTAAGGATAGAGGAAAATGTTGCTTCTAAGCCCAACATAAGTCTTCGACAACTCATCATGCTGAGGGGAATAGTATGGCTAGCCCAACTCAAACGGTAGTTGGTAAAGGCACCTCAAATCCGTTGATAGCTGAGGGTTTGCTAAAAATCCTAAGTGGATGTAATTCCACCCTCTCCTCCAAAATCTCTTACCAATTCTCATATACAGAAAGGTAGGTCTACAAAATACAGTCATTGCCAAGTTAACACTATACCTCTGGTAATGAAAATTTTCAATACTCCCTATTGAGTACAAACCTTATTTGTCAACTCTATATGGAGTAGTAAGCCTTCAAATTTGCCAAGTTAACACTATACCTCTAGCACTTCAAACTTCACTTGTTAATTCTCATCAATAGAATGACAAGTCTTCAAAATTGCTCATATCGCAAGTCCATTACTACCAAGTTAACACTATACATCTGGCACTCTAAACTTCACTTGCCAATTCTCATCAATAGAATGGCAGGCCCTCAAATTGCTCGTATCGCAAACCAATTTTTGTCAAGTTAATATCACACCTCTGACAAATTACTATTAAGTTCAACATTACACTTCTAACAGTAATCAAGTTGCTGCCAAGTTCAATATTAAACCTCTGACAGTCATTTTTCCTCAGACTTCCATATCGAAGCTAAAATGAACGATGCTAAGTTTACACTGCACCTCTAGCATCCAAGTCATTGCTAAGTTCAACAATACACTTAAGGCCATGACTTTCCCTCGGACTTTCTTGTTAAAGTCGAGATGATTAATGCCAAGTTCAAAACTACATCTCTAGCATTACCCTCACTGCCAAGTTAAACATCACACCTATGACAGTGACACTTTCAGTTTTCCCAAATGTAAGCTGAAATGCTTCTGAGTCAAGTTAATATCACACCTCTGACTCTCATTCTTGTCAAGTTAACATCACACTTCTGACAAGACTACATTCAATCCGTTAAGTTAATATCACACCTCTAAAGGTAAAAACTTTCCTAGATCCCCCGCGAATCTAGTCTCACTTGTTATTCTCGTCAACAGAATAACAAGCACACTTAAAAACATTGTTAGGTTAACATTATACCATTAACAATGTTTTCATTAACTCCCCAGCTAATCTTAATCAAAGTTCATCTTCCCTGGGGGTACAAGTTCCACCTGTTACTTTCCTTTATAGAGTGGCAGGTCCACAAAAATTATCCCTTGTCAAGTTAATATTACACCTCTGACAGCATTGCTGAGTTCCTGAAATAGGATCTCTCTCTACAAAATTTGGCTCGTTAAGATTATCATCATAATTTTGACAGGACAAAGGTTCTTTACTTCTATTCGTCTGGCTTTCAATACAAAAATGGAGTTCAAGACAATAAAAGAAGACAAAAAGAAAAGTGTCACTTTTATTTATACCCAGTCATATGAAAGTGATACAAAACACTCTTATTCAACAAGATTGAGTGTTACAGATAAAGGAGTACAAAGGAGTCCCTCTCTCTCTTAAAGGTTGCACTCACTCCTTGAAGCTGCTCACAATTGCAAGTACAAGATGTTTGGGAAGGCGCCAAAGTAGAATTGAACACTGTGGCGACGATCGGAAGCTGGTTGCACCACGATGCATGATGTAAACATCGAAGAAGCCTCTGGTTGACCGTGAACAATGGTGTTTCTTGAGGTCGAAAGGCAGCTGAATCTTCTGATTCCACCTGACCATCTGAAGCAGCGGGGTATGATCCTTCGTTGATGAGCATCTCCACCACCAGAAAGTCATCCAATGAGTATGGAGTTTTCATCGATGTCACTTCTGGGGTAGATGAAGGGAGGGTCCAAGACCATACTCACCACTATATCCACCGCCATACTCACTCTGACCATGCCATGCCAAGAAGCATGACCGGTGCATTGAATCCAAAGAGATCTTGGAGGGTGTTAGATCCTCGTCTCCCGAAGGCAGGAGCCATGACTTCTTCTCCAGTGGTCGACCATCGAACAAGTTCGCTGGCCGATATATTCTCCCAAGGGCCCAGCGAACATGAAAAGAAATTGATTAAGTGTCCACAACTCAAACGCAGGAGTCAACCCAGACGCGAAAATCATCAAAATCTGCGTCCAGACCCGAAGATCGCGAGGCTAGCATGGAGCCCGCGTTTTGAAAATCCAAGACTTATAAAAAATCTCTAAGTACTTGGACTCAGACGCAAGATTCATGAGGACCAGCGTCTGATTTCATAAGACGCAAGAGTCATAAGAAATCTACGTCCGAATCTTTCATACTTAGAAACATTCTAAGTGTTAAAACCTGAGACGCAAGGTTCACTGGGGCCCTATGTTCAACAAGCAGACGCAGATTCGAGCAGATAAAAGCAGCAAGGGTCATCAAACCTGCGCCTTGTTTATCGACTCAAGGGCCGCGTCTGAAGATCAAACATAGGCTCGAGCCCGCGTTGGCGGGTCAATTTTAAAAGAGGGGTTCAAGAGTTCAAAGAACTCTATAAACCCTTTTAATGGTGGAAATCAAGTACGATGGCTTTATACCTGAAATGGGGGTTTCCTGCATGGAGGAACCGCACCTTGGAGTCTTAGCGGCGACCGCCCGTGAAGATGAAGCAATTTGCTTGGCCTTTGGTGCCATTGCGAATCAAAGATCCGGTGTTAGATGAAGTAAAGAGAACAAAGAAAACTCCTTTCTCAAAACCCTAACAAATGCACACGAAGACGAAGGAGAGTCTAATGATGACTCTTGAAAGACTGTTGCCTTTTATAGGCACAGTGATTCGCAAAGATACGCGGCGCTTGGCTCGACGCCTAATTACCACCTGACGCGTGGACAGCGTATTAAATGCAGCGTGAAGTTCGCACGCCAAAAGGTAGATGTCCCCTCAATTCTACGGGACACGTGGCAGCGTGCTCATGGCACGGATTCGCATCCAAGAGTCGCGTCTTCATTTTTAAAGATGCGTCCCTTCGATGGACGCACCCTTTCAACCCAGCCAAAGCCGCGTCTACCTCATGGAATAACAGTCGCGTCTTCATCCCAAAAGATACAGCCCTATAAGAGGCGCGTCTTTAAAGCAGTATTATCCCTGCATCCACAGAACTGGCGTTCAGTCCTTGCTTCTGCAATTCAGTTCAACAGTACACTGGCACAAGCAGACGACTGTCCACCCCTGGTTTAAAGTACACCAATGACAAACTCAAAGCATCGGGGAGGTTTAGACTGTGTATCTAGAAACTCAAAGCGATCAATTTTGGCAGCTTCAAAGAGTTCCACAATACACTCACGAAGGCCATACTCCAAACAAGATCAAACCCGGAGCATTGTCAGTCCAATCATAAGAGTGGATTCAGCTAGAGTCCAAAGTATTTCGAAATCCGTCCCAGCTAACTGCGGAATATCGAAAACTTTGGAGAGGGTTCTGCAGGCTGTCTAAAAATCATTAAGACAAGTCGTCAAAAGCAGAGTCCCAAACTCCAGACGCAGGGCTAATCTCAGCCAGCACTGCAGCACCAAGGCACGTGGGTCGAAACCCGCGTCTCAGCAGCACTGCAGCACAAAGGCGCGTGGCTCGAAACCCGCGTCTCAGCAGCACTGCAGCACCAAGGCGCGAGGGTCGAAACCCGCGTCTCAGCCAGCACTACAGCACCAAGGCGCGTGGGTCGAAACCCACGCTCAGCAGCACCAAGGCGCGAGGGTCGAAACCCGCGTCTCAGCTAAAACCAAGGCGCGAGGGTCGAAACCCGTGTCTCAGCAGCATCAAGGCGCGAGGGTCGAAACCCGCGTCTCAGCTAAAAACCAAGGCGCGAGGGTCGAAACCCGCGTCTCAGCAGCACCAAGGCGCGAGGGTCGAAACCCGCGTCTCAGTAGCACCAAGGCGCGTGGGTTGACACCCGCGTCTCAGTTGTAACCGTCCCGGTTATAGGGTCAATCACGGCCCACATAACGGGAAAAGTTAACCCCCATTATGGAGTGTTTTTAGGAGGCACGTACGCCCCTGAAACCTCTATAAATAGCCCCGCTGCTATGGAAAAGGGGTTGGATTTTGGGGAAGAGAAAAAGAGAGTCTGACTTGCAGCGTACAAGTTAACCTTTGCCTACAATCTCTTGGAGATTTTGGTCGACAGAGCTGTGTCACTCTGTCCGCCATCCGAAGAGAAGATCCCCGAAAGTTCTTGACGTTCACCCGGTCAACGGAAAACATGATTCACTTTCCATTGCCACTTGAAGAACCCAGCACTAAACAAAGGGAAGATTCAAGACTCAACATCTTCCCTCCCTTGTAGTCGGAACATTGGTTTATTGTAATCTTTCAATTGATTCAAGGAAATTTTACACCGAACATCTCTGCTCCGTACCAAACACTATAATAAAGCAAGCATGAAATAAGAAACTTGTAATGTGGTCATTGGCATAGTGAAGTGCTCCATCTTCATGTTCCATCAAGGCTCTTGTTCTAAAGACAAGGCTCTAAGTGAGGCTCACATGAATCATATGGAGGGGGAACATAGCATTTGCAAAGAATAAAAAGCAAATCATCTTCATTGGGGGTAAGATAGACTTGTAATTTGCAAGACTAAAAAGAAGAAAGCATCCAATGAATCATATAAGTTAGCAATCACCCAAGAGTTAGTAGTTAGTAAAATTAAAAGTTAGTTAGACATGTTGATGAATTAGCTAGACATGGAAATAAAGAACAAGCAATAGTTCATTGTAGAAGTTAAATAGAAGAAGGTAAAAGCTTTAAATAAAATAGTGCACTAGAACAAGAAAAGATTGGAAGATTGAAAGCTTGATCCTTGTATTGCGTTATCACCGTCTCCAATTACAAAGGTCACTCACTCTCACTCTCTCTTTTCTGGATTCTAGAAGGAGAAAAAGAAAATTACATAAGAGACTAAAAGAAATACTTAGAGAAATCCTAACAATTCCTCTATAAACAATGCTCTTTTCTCCTCCTTGATTACAGAGGTCCTAGGGGTCTATTTTTAGTCTTCATGAGAAGAAGCCATCCCACTTCAGCCTCCGGATCAAACGCTGAAGTAACGGCCAAAAGATTGCCGCGGGTCCGCGGCATGTGCCGCGTTTCTGCGGCCGTTTCTTGGCCGCTGCGCTAGCGGATTTTGTGCCTTTTTATTGTATCTCGTATCCTCAGTGAATCTTCTAGAAACGGAGAATACGCTTTGGGAACTGTGCAGATCTGGGCTTTCTTCTTGTGGGCTTCTAATTAATTCTTTAATTCCTCAAAAATCATAATTCTTGGGCCTCCTTCTCCATTAAACATTGGACCTGAAAAAAGAGAGAAAAAAGCAATAAAAATCCAATATTTATTCAGATAAAGCATAGCATGGTGGTAGAAATGATACATAAATGAACTCCAATCACACCCCCATACCTAGCTTTTGCTCGTCCCTGAGCAAAATAAGCAAAGAGAAAAATCCTAACTAAATTATTACACCACTTTCGTAGGTGACACGATTGCACTGAGCTCGTGCAATAAGCCTTTAAAACCTCTAGGTTACCCTAGAGGACGAGTTTTGTCTCGTGAGGGTTTTCAGTGGATTACACCCACAAAATCCGTAAAGAAAGAGAAAAAATGTTAGTAATTTGAAAACACATTTTGAAAGAAAAATATTTGAAATATTATTGTAAGTTTTAAGTAATCTATAAGTTATAGGAAAACTGAATTTTTCATTTCTAAACTTAGTCTCTATTTAAAAATTTGTTATCAATCAAAGTAAGGAGTCAAATTGTACTTCTCATCTAGTGTATTACTTTACCCTAAGTCATATGCACCTTGTGACCATGAAAATGCACCTTGTGACCATGAAAATTTTGACTAAGGGTTCTTTAACTCTAACTCTTATACCTCATTTATATATATATATATTATATATATATATATATATATATATATATATAATATATATATATATATATATTTGGTGGTATTATTCCTTAGTTCTATTAGGCTTTCTAATCTGCCCATGTAACGAGCCTTTAATCGATGACTCCCAAACCAAACGGTCTTAGGACACCGGGTGAGAAAACACCCCAAGGACTTAGACTCGAGCAAAAAAGGCCACAAAATTAAGGATTTTATTATATGAACCACTTTTAGGCGTGAATACTTATGCTTATTAGGCACAAATACCCAACTTAATCAAAGTATTTTTTTTCTCAAATTTATCTAATCATCTTTCGCATAAATACCAAGGCTTACTTAGGCCAAAGCACCTAGCTAATCAATAATTAGATTTGTTCATCTTTCATAGATATATGTTTTTTTTATAAGGCATAAGAATCTTCGTTTTTTGAACTCTAAGTCTGTAAGTGTATGAAGTGTGCATATTTCATTAAGGTAAAGATCAAGACTAAATTACTTTGACAAATTATCTTCCTAACTCTAAAAATCAAACAAATAATCTTATTTTGACCAAGTTTAAGAAATACTAATTTTGATTTTCCTATTCCTTAAAACCGACTTAATTTCTTACAAAAAATATGTTAAAATATTGTTTCTATTTTCAAAAAGTTTTTAAAAGTACAGAAAATGTTAAAAAAAATTTTAATAAAAAGAAAAACCTAAGTTATGTTAGAACCTTCCCCCACACCTATTTCATGCATTGTCCTCAATGTATGAATTAATGCATAGATGCATGAAATGCATAGACAGGGAAGAAAAATACTACCTTAAGGTGGTGGTTCCGGTGGTGGTCTGATTGGTCACGAAATGCGGCCCAATCGACTTTGCATGGAGTTCGGAGGAACCCACCAGAAATCTCTCTAGTATAACCCACTAAAATGATGTATACATGAAGGATTTTTAAAAAAATTTGACCCCATCTAATTTTCAAATTCCATAATTGATTTCGGAGTCAATTTTATCAACCGCCTTGTCCCAAAATGGAGTGTGAAAAGATACAATGATTGACTTGGACTTAGGAAGTACTGGAACTAATACCGACTCAGAAAAGTGACTTAAGTCAAGTAAAGGTTCAGGAGTCGAGATTGGTTCAGGAAGTGGGTCCAAATCAAGAAGTTGAAACTCAAGTCCACATTCATTTTCCCACAATGGAATGTGACTTAATATTGGTGATTCAAGTTCAAGAATGACAGGTGTGGGAATCAAAACTGACTCTATAATATTACTCAAGTTAGGTAACAAAACAGGAACTAATATTGATTCGGAAATTTGAACTGGATCACAAAATTGAGGATCTAGGTCACATTTCTCATTGAGTTCAATTTCATAAAAATGAGAACTTGCCAATTTGTCAAAGGGACTTTCAAAAGTATGAAATTGGTCAAGTTCAATATGCTGATCATCAAAGATGGGTGATTCAATTTCATTATGAATTGGTACAGGATCCAATGTTGACTCGGGAAAAAGATTGAAATCATGTGAAGACACCGGAATCATAATTGAATTAGGAAGTAGAATTGAATCACTAAGTTGAGGTTTATTCTCAAGTTCTATCTCAGGAAAGGAATAACTTGACAAACTGTCAATATCATTTTCAAAATTTGGAGTTTGGGCAAATTCAAATAATTGTGCTGAAATGGAACCTTGTTTTTCAAAACAACACGACTCTTCAGCTCTAACAGAATGGTTAACGATATTAGAACTGGCCAAAAGGTGAAAACGTAGAGTTTGGACCATCATATCTATGTCATGATTACGAGCGTCTTGAGCCTGAGTCATGGCTTCAAGCATCTTTTCATAGTTGATAGGTTCATCGTTTTATTGCGATTGTTTTGAAAAGATGAAGTGTTGTTTTTGAAATTGGTGGTAAAATTGTGAGTCCATCAGATTTTGTGATTGTTGTCTGGACTCACGCATACTCATTTCCAAAATTGATGGTTTTCTATTTTGCACTGGTGGAACTAAGTATGAATCTTGGAAATATTATGGACAAGGTGGATAAGGAGGACAAGTTGGTTGAAAATTGGACTCGGGGAAGTGAATCCCACTGACTCTGTGAAGAGTTAAAATTATTCTGGAAATTATGGCTGTAAGATTAGGGGCATAGGTTATATTGATTCAGATAAGACCAATCCGGCACACTAGGCTGGTTAAAGTTATAATATGTCGGGTTGGTAATATCCGAAAAAGAGGTTGGTGTGTAATATGGATTACCATTAAAATTTGAAAAATTATTGTTATAAGCCATATCACATAATAAAACACAAACAAAGAAAAAAACAGACAAATAAGCAAACAAAAAAGAAAAAAATTCTAACCTAAGTTAGGGTAGACCTTTGACCTAGACGACTCCTAACTGGTTAGACTGTCCATAGGAGGTATAATGCAGACTTTGACCACAAGCTAGTCAGCCAGGTCAGGGCAAAATTGGTGGGAGGTTATCCGTCAAAGACGTTCCTTAATTAAGTAACCACCAACCTTCGGGCTGAAAGCCCTTAATCCCCTTCCTAGACACTAATTTGGCAGGAGTCAAATTCCAACATCTTTCCCCCTTAGGATAATCTCCTAATTGAGTCCGAGATGTCCCTAGGGCCAACGTCTACTCATTTTTTATTAAAAAGTTTGGAATTGTGAGTGCTTGGAATCTGATTTTTGGGCCAAGGAAGGGTGATTAAATCCCCACCTTATCTTGTTATTGGGTGGTGCCCTTAAGATCAGTTTGTGCAAGTGTACAAGATGCAAATAAGATTCACTCAAAGCGATGTAAATCAACCAAGAGATGAGTCCTATTCTAAATGCAATGCGAACGTACCTTGCTCCAGCACTCTTCAACAGTAATGTAATGAATTGAAAAGACACGTGCCTAAAATGCAAACATCTAATCAATTTTTTGAACTTTTTCAACAAATGTTTTACTATTGGTTTATTAGCAGGCTTCTGGTGATGGCATACAAGAAATAAAGTTTGCAGAAAACTATAATTTTGCAAAGCAAGCAGCCCTACAAAAAGTCAGTCAGTAGTGAACTCCTTTTTGCCGCGGAATCGCGACCAGAGCCGAGGAAACGCGACAATCCAGAGGGTACTTGGTCTCTGCTTTCTAGAACAGAGGCCTAAGACCACTTATATATTACTGCAATCTTTTTTCCTGCTTTCCCTGACCTGTAACCTGCAACAGAGAAGAAAAATTCGTTTTAGTTCCAAAAATTCAATAAATACCGTTACCCTCCCCGGCAACGACGCCAAAAATTTGTTCGGAAGGATTTTGTATTGAGAAAGGGTTTAGAGCAAACCGTTGATATTCGTGTACCGATGATCAAGAACTTCGAATGTATATGCAGTTTTACTTTACTCCTTCCGAATCACCGTTCGTAGCATAAGCTAGGACGGGTCGTATCCGCAGGGAGGGTTAGCAATAGAAGCATTCAAGGTCTTTATATTGAAATCTTCGAGAAGAAAAACGAAAGTTCTTCTTTGTTTTAAGAAATGAAAAGCAAAATGATGTAGAAAGTGAGTGAAAATCTTTGGTGGTTGTGTAAAGGAAAAGAAAAAACGAAAATAAAGATGGAAGGAAAACAGAGATATTTGAAAAGAGAAAATTTTCAGAAGAAAGATTTTTTTTTTAAGTATGATAGAAAGAGAAGCCATGACTAACTAACATTCTTATTTACTAACTTACTACTCTCGTTGGGTGATGCATGCCTCATATGGATTCATCGGCAATAATGTGTCTTGCTTTGCCAAGTCCTTGTCTTGTCCCATGTCGAAGGTGTTTCTCATCTAGGCTAGTTGCCTCCTTGAATCAATGGCTCCCTAAATAGATTTTCAACAGTGGAACAAGGATGGTCACTCTTAAAGATGATAAGAAAACATACAAGAGTCATTAGTCCATCAAAGTTATAATAAAGCAAGCATGAAATAAGAAACTTGTAATGTAGTCATTGGCATAGTGAAGTGCTCCATCTTCATGTTCCATCAAGGCTCTTGTTCTAAAGACAAGGCTCTAAGTGAGGCTCACATGAATCATATGGAGGGGGAACATAGCATTTGTAAAGAATAAAAAGCAACTCATCTTCATTGGGGGTAAGATAGACTTGTAATTTGCAAGACTAAAAAGAAGAAAGCATCCAATGAATCATATAAGTTAGCAATCACCCAAGAGTTAGTAGTTAGTAAAATTAAAGTTAGTTAGACATGTTGATGAATTAGCTAGACATGGAAATAAAAAACAAGCAATAGTTCATTGTAGAAGTTAAATAGAAGAAGTAAAAGCTTTAAAGAAAATAGTGCATTAGAACAAGAAAAATTGGAAGATTGAAAGCTTATTCCTTGTATTGCGTTGTCACCGTCTCCAATTACAAAGGTCACTCACTCTCACTCTCTCTTTTCTGGATTCTAGAAGGAGAAAAAGAAAATTACATAAGAGACTAAAAGAAAAACTTAGAGAAACCCTAACAATTCCTCTATAAATAATACTCTTTTCTCCTCCTTGATTACAGAGGTCCTAGGGGTCTATTTAAAGTCTTCATGAGAAGAAGCCATCCCACTTCAGCCTCCAGATCAAACGCTGAAGTAACGGCCAAAAGATTGCCGCGGGTCCGCGGCATGTGCCTCGGGTCCGCGGCATGTGCCGCGTTTTCGCGGCCGTTTCTTGGCCGCTGCGCTAGCGAATTTTTCTGCCTTTCTGTTGTATCTCGTATCCTCAGTGGATCTTCTAGAAACAGAGAATACGCTTTGGGAACTGTGCAGATTTGGGCTTTCTTCTTGTGGCTTCTAATTAATTCTTTAATTCCTCAAAAATCATAATTCTTGGCCTCCTTCTCCATTAAACATTAGACCTGAAAAAAGAGAGAAAAAAGCAATAAAAATCCAATATTTATTCAGATAAAGCATAGCATGGTGGTAGAAATGATGCATAAATGAACTCCAATCACACCCCCATACCTAGCTTTTGCTCGTCCCTGAGCAAAATAAGCAAAGAGAAAATTCCTAACTAAATTATTACACCACTTTCGTAGGTGACACGATTGCACTGAGCTCGTGCAACAAGCCTTTAAACCTCTAGGTTACCCTAGAGGATGAGTTTTATCTCGTGAGGGTTTTCAGTGGATTACACCCACAAAGTTTGTTTATGCTAGGCTTAATTCAAATCGTTATTTTCAATTGATATCTCAATTGATATTTTAATAAGCTTATGCATTATTTTTAAAATTGGTATTTTATTGATATCAAAAATGTGCAATAATCTTCAATTTGTATCAATATGATTCTATTTTTGGTTTAAAATTCAAAATTTGTAATATTTATTTACAATTGATATCTTAAAATTTGATTTACTAAGATATCTCAAAATTTGTTTTAAATAGAAAATTCAAATTTTGTTTTAATAAGAAATTTTAAAAAAAAATATTTTGATGTGTATTGCCTATATGTAAGGGGAGCTTAACATCTCTTCTACATATAGATTCATGATGAGTGTATCTTATATTGAGGAGCTTGACAACTCTTCTTTATGCGATACACGTGTGTAGGGGGAGCTTCACATCTCCTCTTATGCGTTGCATATTATACGTTATGTGGTTAGGGTTGTCATCTCTTCTTCATGTAATGCATATATGTAGGGAAGTTAACTTAGCGTCTTCCTCTTCATGAATGTATATCGCATATATCTCTTTATTGGTTGAGTTTATTTCACCTCTTTATTGATTTCTTTTGTTTTTGGCAAAAAGGGGGAGAACATTGTTTTGTTTTTACTTTACCCCTCTGTTGATGATTGACAAAAAGGGAGAGAAGTATTTTAGATATATGTGCATGTTTTGGAGAAGGATTTATGGTTATGCATATTGTTTGTTTTGCAAATAGGAGAAAAAGAATTTGATGAGTTTTATGCTTGATTGGCATGTTTATCTCCTTATATTTGCATACATGTTTAGTTAGTTTATGTGCTTCATTGCTTATTTATTTATTTATTGTTATGCATGAGTTAAGGGGAGCTTCTTTGAAGCTTTACTTTAATCCATGCATATATAACTCCATGAGTTTTGTCATCATCAAAAAGGGGGAGATTGTTGGCCCAAAGGCCCATCACTCTAGTTTTAATGATGATCAACTCATGTAGTTATAGTACTAATGATCTTGTGTTTATTTAGTCTCAGATTTATGATCAAGATCTTAGTTGGTGTTTAGCTTCAATAAAGGATTTAAAGTCAAGTTTTGGAGCTAGCACGGTTGATTCAAGAGCTTGTACATCAAGACCACATCAAGTACTCAAGAGGAGTCTAACTCGTTGGATCAAGTTTGGATCAAGTCAAGAAGATGAGAAGACTTCAAGTGAAGACTTCAAGAAGAAGACTTGTGTCTAGGTTTGTTTTTATGAGATTTTGTTTTAGATAAAATGTAAAAGATAGAATAGTTGATGGATTGCTCAAGTATACCATACACACACATACTTTGATTTAGATGAGTTTTTATAAAAGAACTTTTATTTGGAAAAATACAAAAGAGTTTTCTTTTTGAAAAATACCGTGTTTGGTTTTTGGAATTCAAAGTATACATATCTTTAACCAAACCATATTTAGTGCTTATTGTCAAAAATATAGATATTTCATCATTTATGTGTAAAGATCATATCCATACACACCATGCTTTAAAAGTGTTTAAAATATATTATTTTTGTATTTGGAGAAGTTTTGGAAAAATACGGATTTTGTTTTTAGCCAAAATTTCTAAGTTACAAAAATAGTTTAAATTGTTTGTAACATGTTTTGATTTTACTCAAACATGTTTGTTTATCAAAGTATAATACTGAACCTATTTTTGTAGATTTTTCGTGAATTTATGGGATTTAATTTAAAATAAAAAACCCAAGTTTTTATATCCTGTAATTGGCCTGCCAGGCTCTGGCGGTCGACCGACCGGTCGACCGGACTAGGAGCCGGTCGACCGAAACGGTCGATCGATGTGCACAGAAGTGCATAGGATGGGCCGATCGACCGCACGGTCGACCGCCAGAGATTAGCTGCTCTCTGGAAAAGGCCCCGGTCGACTGGGCGGTCGACCGGCAGAGAGCTCAGCTCTCTGTATCCTTGCCACGGGCGACCGGCCGGTCGACCGCTGGCTCAACGGTCAGAATTCTGACCGTTGGCCGGTTGACCGGGCGGTCGACCGATAGGTCATCCTGGCTCCCAACGGCTAGTTTTCTAGCCCTATAAAATGGGGCTTTTGGGGGCTGTTTTAAACAAGATTTTGAGAAGAGTTTTGGGCTAGTTTTGCATACCCATTTTAGTGGTTATGTCCACATGTTTTAGAGCTACATTTCCAAATCAAAAGGTATTTATCAAGAGTGTTTTGAAAAGTATTTCTTGTGTTTTCCTCCACCATTTCTATCCTAGTTTTCTCACACAACACTTGAGCTATCCATTGCTATATCTACCTATGGAGTGTTATTGTGAGAGTAATTTTAGGTGATCAAAGTGTTGTGATCACCAAAGTTCTCATTCTTGTCTTTGAGGAGGCGGACGTGTTTGTTCGCATTGTTTCGGGTTCTAGTGGGAACTCGGTGTTTGAGGTGCGGCCTCGGCGAGCTAGTGGGCTTGCGGTGTGTTCTTGCGGGAACGAGTGAAGGGACTAGAGAGTCCAAGGAGTTCAAGTGTGAACTCGCCTTGTAGGTGTTGCGGCACCGAGTGATCTGGTGGGATCGATTTTTAGTGAAAATCCTTCATAGTGTTGAAGGCGAGGACGTAGAGCAAGTGTGCTCGAACCTCGAAACAAATCTCCCGTGTTTGCGATTGCTCTCTCTATCTCTTACTTATTTATATCTTGCATGCTTATATTATCATTATCTTTATTTGTTGTGTGCTTAATTGTTATATGCTTGGGGATTGTTTGCTAACACTTGTATTCAACCAAGTGAGCCAACGCTGCACCTCAACTCTTATTTAGAGGAATCTTGAGGAGTTAGTCTAGAGCCCTTCACGGAGAATCGGCTACACTCTTGTGTTATACGTGGTGTTTAGTTTAAGAGTTTTAGTTTGCATTAATAAGTTTTAATTCTGCATTATTGACCATTAGATTAGCTTATCACCTATTCACCCCCCCTCTAGGTGTTTACACTTCTTCCTTTGCGAAGTTCAAACCAGGACCATTTGTTAGATCATACCCCATCCTCTCCATCATTCTGAGTACACTTGGCTCATAATGAGAGAACTGAGGAGATTCATTCTCTCTTTCTGAGTCTTTGTGAGACATCAATTCGCTCAATTCTCCGAAAAGAATTAGTTTTTGGCCTCTGCATCTTGCTAGAACCATGAATACTGATTCTTGCGGATCATCGACATCTTGGTACGTTTTGAGGGATGACTTCATTGGTATATGCAATGATGTCAGAGCATCCATTACCGACCAGGGGTCATCACCCACCTCGGTACTAGTGTCTGATGGCACTGAATCAGAAGTAAACACAAAAAAGTAAGTCAAATTCAACTCTTCATTAATAAACCACTCACCTACATCATCGGCAGTATTATTAACATCGAGCTTATTAATGCTCTTACAAGTAGATTTAACTCCCACATACACTTTTCTTCCTCCTCTGGCTCAGTGTCAGCTTCGTTACCAGAGTCTGGTTCCTCTGCTGTAGGTTCTTATTTGTTTCCAGAGAGTCTTGGCATAAGAGGAGTCTGTGAAATAGTTCTCCACCCCCTTGAATGGATGCCTTTCGACAATCAACGTTCAGACTTTCCCACTTCCGTCAATGTACTTCATAACTTGATGGAGAGTGGAGGGGACGATGGAATTACGGTGAATCCACAGTCGTTCTAGCAGCAAATTATACGAAGTGTCGGCGTCGATTACATAGCACGCCACTTCAGACTTTAGGTCCCTGATCCGAGATTTGAGCTTGATCTTCCCCATTGGGCGCGTACCATTGGCGTTAAAACTATAGATGGTGGTTTGGGTGGCGCTCAATCGGTGGGTGGGAATTCCTAAGTGCTGCATGACCCGCGAGGCATGATGCTCAACGCGGATCTTGGATCTACCTGAATGCGGCTTACTTCAGACGATCCAATATACCCTGTAAAGTACAAGGGCCGATCATGCTTCCCTTTAACCTGCATGTCATCTGTTGTGAAGGTAATGCAAGGGGCATTTTGGGAGGCATGGAGGCAATCCTCTACATCTTCCTTCCATGTTCCAACTGGGATCTGGGCCATGAAGATCTCAGCATCAGGTAGGGCTTCCCTCAGAGCTTCTCTTGTTGACTTTGATAGTCTCAGGTGCTCGTAAAGGGTGATTCTGGCCGGGATATTGGCCAATTGAGCTAGGATGTCAAAGCGGGTGTTGTGGATCCTTTCGCATTATCCTTTGGGAGAGCTTTGGAAAATCGAAGCTCTTTCTGCTTCTCCACCGGTTGCTTCGGGAGGGCTTGGCTGACTCTGCAGGAGATTTAGGAGGGCTTGCCACCATCTCGTCATACTTCTTTAAATATGACTGACCCGAACGAGTTTCTACCACGAGCAGTTTATTGAGTTCTACGGCAAGGACGATTGTCTCCTCTTCCGAATCAATTAGTGAGGGAACATCAGTTTCTGCTTCCCAGGAAGAAGCGCACGCCACGTTGTAGGACGAAGCTTTCGCTTTGCCTTTGGACTTTCTGTTGGTAACAGTAGTCCACTGTTGGCCTTCCACAAGGTCGGGATGAACCCACATAATTTCTCCCTGAGGTGTGGGGATAGGTACGAGACCCTTCTCTTGTTGGTGAAGCGGGTCTGTATTGATCATTCTTAGTTCTCCTCTTGGGATGGGAACTACTCCGGACGGTGCTGGAGCTATTTTTCAACTGAAGAAATGATGTCATATTAGCCGTCACTTTCTTCTGTTCTGGATGGAGCTTTAGCACTTCTGCATCGATCAAAGCTGAAGGATGTCTTTGAAGACGTAACAGCTCTTGGTGGAGTGCCCTAGCATCCTATGATACAGGCAGTAGTTAGGACTAATCAGACTTGCTGACTTCTTTAGGATATCTAGCTTCAGGAAGCTTCAATCTGTTGCTCTTGTTGAGTAACTTGAACAACGAATGACATGCTCGTCTTTGAAGGAATACTACTTGTTGGCGCGTGGCTGACTTGAAGAACTACCTCCCCTAACCGGCTGAGGTTTGACGGGGG